>APFE031648317.1:297241-309923 GCA_000404065.3 Pinus taeda
ATATAATATAAAAGTGGTTGTTATAATATTACATTAAATAGTGGTTGAATTTTGAAATTAAATAGTTAAATTAAATTGTTGGTAATTTAATATATAGCTCCGTTTGTGAGGATGAAGTGGGAGTCATTTAGGTTCTAAGATAGGATTTAAATTAGTAATTTGGGGATACTTTCTAGAGATTCAATTGATGTAATAAGAGGATAAACATTGCACTACTGTGACCTATTTTCTGAAGTAGAATTTGGAGTCCATAAAGAGATTGTTTGGAGGGTTTCTATTCAAGTTGAATTGACTTATCAAAACCAGGAGGTTTGGCTATTTGTATTCAAATTTGATAATAATTTTGATATGAATCTAATGGTAGACTTGGACTATTGGAAAATTTAATTTCACATAGATGTGAGTTTGTATACTATAAATTATTGTTATTATTTATGCAATTTCTCCTTCATCTGGAACTCATGATCAACTATTTGTCTTGGAAATGGAATGAAATTTGTTGCTTTTTCTGAAATATTTTTTAGTTTATAATTAGTGGAATCACGAGAATTGTTTACGGGATCCAATAACTCATTGTTGATGATTTTCAAGTGATATTGTCCTAGGAACTATTACTTTTTAGAACTATAATATAAGATGTTAACTATGCTTCTGTACGGCCTCCGGTATAGATATTTAGGAACAAATGTCTTGTATGTCTTGTATCAGCCAGAGTGGAGTTAGGGAAAAGGGAAAAACTACACTCAAAAACATCAGAGCTATATTAAGACTTTTCAAAGTTACATTAAAACCTTTTCACTACGGTGTAAGAAGGATTTTGAACTGTCTCTGAGATAATTTTTGAACCATCTTAGAGAGTGCAAATTATTGCTGACAAAAGTTTGTAATCCCCTTCATGGGTACGAATTATTGTGGAAATTCTGAAAACGTCAATTAATATTCGCCCATAGAAAGTAATAAGCAAAGTCATAGTCGTCTTCAAATGGGAAGTCTGCCGAGACTGTCTGGCAAGAACACAAACTATGAACGGTCTCAGAATTCGGTCGATTATGAACGGTCTCATAATTCTGCCGTTAAAGATATGAATTATTTTTTATTTATTTAGGTATTTTTATATTTATTTATTTAAGGTGATGTTATGGAAGGAAGGATAAAATCAATAGTCAATAAGTTAATGCTTCAAAAAGTGTCCATAAAATATAAAATATTATCATCAGTACTAATGAAGAAAACTAATTATAGAAATCAAGTGCATGATTTATGGAAATATTCGTGTGGAGCAATGTGAAACGTTTCAGAAAGCAGACAATGCTGTTATCCTGGAAGATCAGAGATATTTGAATCTTGTTTGGAATTTCCTTCCTCCAATCCCTGAAGGAGATTTTGAGTATGAAACTGAGGATGTGTTCTACTTCTTGCATTTTGGTATCTTTTTATCTGAACATGAAACAATATGTTTTACTACACAACCATCAGCATAAAATATAATATTAATTAAACAATTTTAGGTAGGTATCAATATACCTCGGTACGAAGGAATTGATTCTCAACAATTAACATTTCCTCCTGCATATCATAAAATGTCAGAGCTTTAGCAAAACCTTTCTTCATCACAAAACAACCTTCTTTGCGTCATGAAGATTAATAAGGCATTCTAACTCCATTGGTCATTAAAAGGTTATTCAGAAAATTAAAATAATTCACTGGAAGGACAGGAATATTAGATTGAAGATATATAGTACCAATTATTTTTAGAACTTCATTTTCTTCAAGAAAATTTTTATCCTTCGTATTGAAAATTGAATATTTTCAAAAATGATAAATCCCAATCAGTAAAATCATTCGGTACTATTTGACTAATTACTATAAAGACATTTAATTTATAAAAATAAAACGGTAACGAAATTTTCCTCTCACCTTCTGTAATCGAATACAATCTATTCCCCTTTCGAGACGCGCTTGAAGTTCATCAAGTTCCTTCATAGATAAACTTGAGATACTATCTCCCCTCAATTTCCTATTTTGATATCCACGATCTTTTCATGATTAGCCTTACTGCAGCATTTTGAAAAAAAAAATTCTATAAAATAATGAAAAAGGACGCCGAATAACTAAAGTTAAAAACGAACCTATTTGCATCGGTTAAAATGTCAATTTCTTTCTTTAACTTTGTTATAACATTTGTCCCCCGCTGTATACATAGACCAGCATTCATCATTCACATATTGAAATGGAAAAAAAAAAATCTAGATTACATATTTATGTAAATTATTGATAACTTATATAAAAATAAAACGATTGATAAAATAATAATAATAAAATCAAAATATATGAAATTTATTAAAAGAAAACCATTTAGAATGATACCTCTAAGCTTGGTTCCGTTTTCTGCTTCCATTGTGTATCTTTCATACACGTCTTTTCGTACCTCTCAATAATTTTACAAACGCTTTTTCACAAATCATGAAATATTAATAAAAAACATAGATAAAAAGAAAAAAATCCTCCTTGAGAATACACATGGAAACAAAAATATAATATTTAAAAAAAAGAGTAATTCATTGAGATTTTTTATAAATTAAATATGAGATTATTAGGTAAACATTTTTATTTTAAATCGAATGTTATATAAATATTTGATTTTTTTTCATAATATTATTGTATATTTATCAAGTTTCATTCTATTTGTTGATGTGAAGTAATTTGTATTTTTTTTAATGGTCTAATTGATTCTTTGTGTATTCTTAATGTCAATGTCAGTGTGTTTTTGGTTGTCAAAGTTCATGTATGTATTATTAGAAAGAGTATTTTCATTCATTTCTTTAATTTTTTAAGATTAAAGATATTCTAAAATGTGTTTTGATAGAGCTTTATTAATTATTTATTATAGAGAAAAACTAAAAAGAGATATAGAAATATGTAATAAGATCAAAGATCAATACAGAGAAGAATCTTTTAAGATATTAAAAATCAATATATGTGGATGGATTATTATAAATTTACTATTCATGGATTTTCTATTTGAAAAACACCTATATTTTTAAGGGCCTCATTTCTTTTTATCTCATGGAGGCCTATGCTTACTATTCTCGTGATAACCCTACACCACTAAAATAATTTAGGTCTTTCCCGTCTTTATCTTATTTAATCCTTTTGCAACTCCATTCTACTAAGGGCAGAATGTTTTAGTGTTTTTCATGGCTATCTTAAACTTCTTAAAAGTTCCTCAAATTCTTTTTTATAGAATTCTCCACTATAATTGATTTGGATACTGTTATTTTATTGCATATATGGTTATATACAATGTCCTTGAACTCTTTAAACTTATTTACAAACTTAGATGTCATTTTAAATAAATAGCTCTATCTCTTCCTCCACAAATATTTATGTAAATGAAACATAATACAAATATTCACCAGACGATAGCATAGGAATATGCCCAAACACATCACTATGTATGAAATTAAGTATTCCCCTTTCTCTTATAGCACTAGATGTGAATATTGCACAATCCTATTTATCATATATCCAATGCTCACATAAATCAAGGACTTATAATTAAATGGGACATACCTTAAGATATAAATTTATGATGTTATGATGAAATACACCTATCTCCAATATGTCCCACTATTTGATACTATAACATTACAAATATAGAAAGGTTAATGTATTCCTCATTTCCACTATTCTGAACGACATAAGTATTATAATATCACTAAAAATGTCGCAAACCCAATTGAAAATTGTTATAATCCAATATCCCCTCACCTCAACCATTTATTTCTAAATCCTCTTACATATTTAATTTTCAAAATTTGTATGCATGGAAATATGAACTATCTTACTTATAAATGTCATGGTTTTAGATAAATTTATAATTTGTGCAACCCTAGGGATATTTCTATTTTTTTCATTTTTTAATAACAAATTGACCCTTCCACATGATATAATATTGCATTTCAAGTAATCTCGTAGAATAACATCACCTCCATTATACATTTCACATTTACAAAACAACTCCTTCTCTTGAGCCATATGAAATGAAATAATCCACTTTGCAAAGGTTACACCATGATCCAAATGTGTAATTATGGATGCCACATAGAATTCACCTCCTTCAATCATGTATCAATTTATTTTTTATTATCTATTCTTCTATGACTTATCTTTAGTTTCCATTAAATGACTTATTATAGGTAAAACATCCTTTAGTATATTTTCTCCTTATTTTTGTCGATAATGAAGATACAACTACATTCTCAATATTAATGTGGATCGACAAGTGATTCCAATTAATACAACAAAATCATCTAAGATTCTAGCGAATAACATGATATATCTTCTTCCTCCAACATAATATCAAAAGAATTTTTGTAAGAAAACTTAATATCAAGATAATCAAGTTGAATTATAATATGATGATAGTTAAGACTATTAAATGTGACAAAGACAAAAGTTGAGGGAAAAATGTCCCCCTCACATTTATATAAATGTGATACTGCTCTTTAAATAAAGGAAATGATGGAAAGAATGCAAATAGATAATACCCCGAAATGGTACTAGGATTTATATGAAACTATTTTTAACAATCCTATGGTAAAACATTTGAACAAGAATAAATAAAAGTTTCATATTCATCAAAATATAATTACATATTCATTGAAGTATCCCAATTTACTTATCCAATGTGATTAGAGGTGATCTTCTAAGATTGTTTGAGGGTCTATTTAGTAGTTGTTGCATAATGTTTGGGTTGTCTATAAAATTTATTTAAACTCTATTGGAATCCTCATAAATTTCTTGGGGGACATAAATTAAAACATAATTATAACCTCCAATTTTTACTTGGCATGGTGGAAGAAACAAACCATATGCTATAAAACTACTATGAATTATAAAAATGGCCACAAGGTCAAAACCATGGATAACTTCTAATTATTGTAGTTCTAGCACATCAAAATAAATATAGATCATATTCATCTATATTAGAGATTATTTTAATACTTAGGTTTCCACGTTTGATATGAAGAGAGATAATTTTATTGTTTCTCTTCTAGTAGAAGAAAGTAGCATAATCTTTGTATTTCAAACTAAGTTATGACTAGAATAACTTATGAGCTAGATATAGAGTGATTTCCTTTAATACCAAATAATCAAACGTATGAAAATTCTTCTCAAAATGGAAAGTATCTTTTCTTTTAAGAAATTACAAGTTTCAAAATAAGACCTATTACCCAAAGAAAAAAAATTCATGTTTTGTAAGGAAAAAATTATATCCAAAGAGAGGAAGACGGTCTTGGAAGCTTTAGCTAGGGCTGGAGCTGGCACGAGGGTTTTGATTTTGGGTACCATGGTGGGATACGTAGGGGGGTGTGTTGCTCCCTTTTACAATCAGGTAGTTATAGATACAAGTAAGGAAGTAGGGAAGCAACATTTCAAAAAACCTCTAGAGAAGGTTTCAGAGGCAAGAAGCAAGGGAACATTGGAAAAAAATGGACTTCAGGAACAAGAAGGGGACCAATAGGAAATGGGTAAGGAGAAGGAGATTAGGGGCAGTAGTGAAAACACTTCTCCCATAAGAACAACTGGGGTCTACAAACCCAAGTCGAGCACTATTCCCCAAGTCATATTGAGCAAACCAGCGCTTCGAGCACTCAAAGATCATATGACGAAAGATGCGACCATATGAAAATTCATGGGGTTATGGCCAACGGAGAGGGCGTTACACATCTGGATAAGGAGCCACTGGAAGCCAAAGGGGGAAATACTCCTCCATCTGGGTTCTAAGGGATTCTTCACAGTGGTGTTCACGAGCCTAGAGGACAAAGATAGAGTGTTCAAAGGGGGGCCTTATTTATATGCTATTGCAGGACTCTACACGCAACCATGGATGATGAAGTTTGTCCCGGAACATGAAGCATTCACATCTATACCAGTATGGATCAGACTATACTCCCTTCCTCTGCATTATTGGCTACCAGAATCTCTAAAAACAATAGGTAATAAATTGGGGCATTTTCTAAAGATCTCACAAGCGAGTCTAAAAGGAAAATATACCTCCTTCACCCGAATATGTGTGGAAATGGACTTATCTAGAGCCCTTCTAGAAGCAATAATTTTAGAAGTGTATGATGAATAATGGGTGCAAACTGTGGACTATGAGCACATCCCATTCAGGTGCCGCAAAGTCCATGAATATGGTCATTTATTTAGAGACTTCCCAATAATCAATATGGAAGGCAATGTGGAAAATAATGCAGATAGAAGTCACGAGGGTTTTACCAAGGTTGGGAGCAAAGGTAAAGTTGCTAAGCATCCATAAAAGAAACTAAATGAGGATAGACAATCAAGACATAATCATTTCAAGATCCTGGAGGAAGAAAAGGGAAACAAGGAAACAGTCCAGGATATGGGGAACATAATCAAGGAGCAGGAAAAGATAGCAAACCGGGAGGAAATCACCATAGACAACCAGAAAAAAGACGATATAGAAAGTTGTATGGAAATAAGTAGGGAGCATTAGATGACTCCAAGTGAAACAAGAATGGAGTACCATGAACTACAGGAGATTCTAGATAGGGAAAATCTAGATCTAGAAAAATTTCTAGAATAAGGGACGAGCATAGGAGTGGAATCCCTCCCAAAAGAGGATTATGACAAAGTAAAACAACTCTTTCAATGGATATCACAATCAAAGGGAGATGGAGTCAAAAGAAACCATGAAAGTCAAGAGCACAGTGGGGTCAAAATGATGGAGAACATACAGGTACAATCTCCAAAGAACTCAGGAAGGAAGAGAGGAAAAAAAAGATAGAATGAGCTGCTAAATGAATGTGGAAAACCATTGATTAATTCAGGTAAGATGAAATATCTTACCAACTATTCCTTAACTAACTTTTCTTAATGAAGCTCATAACTTGGAATATCAGAGGCATAGGAAATATAAGGAAATAAAGAAATCTTAGTAACAAAATTAAAGAGACAAAACCAGATATGGTTTTTATTTAGGAGACAAAATGTTCGATGGATAAGATTAGAGAAATGCATAATAAGTGGCTAATCAATTATGAGTATCTAGAGGTTAAAGCAAACAACTTGGCGGGGGGGATTCTCACATTGTGGGATCCACAGAAGTTTGGAATCATGGATGCTAAGGCATGAAGGAACTACCTTTCTATGATATGTCAACCTATAGGTGATTAAGAGATATACATGGTCACTAATGTTTATGGACCTCAAAAGAAAGCAAATAAACTCCAGCTTCTCATCTCGCTTGAGGGTCTAAGAGTAAGACACCTCGACATGCCTTCAATCATTGTAGGAGATTTCAATATGATAAGATCTCTTTTAGAGAAAAAAGGTGGTATTAGACAACTAGGAAGAGAGTCCATGGCCTTCTAGAACTTCATTATGAACATGGGGCTAGTGGATATTGAAACAATAAATGGAACCTTCACCTGAAACAACAAGAGGGTTGGGGCTTCTCAATTTGCCTCCAAACGTGATAGATTTATTCTCTCAGAGGAACTCCTCCTAACGGGCCTTGTCATGATAGCTTCTATTCTGCCCTTTGGAGGTTTGGACCACTGGCCCGTATAGCTGGAAGCCACCTTTATGGGCACACAAAGAAATAGACCTTTCAGGTTTGAAAATGCCTGGCTCTCTCAACCTAAGTTCACTAGCAATATTGATAAATGGTGGTGAGAGGATTTGAACATTCAAGGCACTAGAATGTTCATGCTCCAACAGAAACTTAAACACATCAAATCTAGACTTAAATATTGGAACAAAAAGGAATTTGGGGATATATTCAAATCCAAAATAGAAACTAAGCATAGGCTCCAAGAGATCAATTAGATCAGCATCACAGATGGCTTCATCGAAGAGTGGAAAAAGCTAACTGACTCTTTGTAGGTAGAATGGGAAGACTGATGCTTGCAAGAGGAAATTTTCTAGAGATAGAAATCAAGGATACAGTGGATTAGAGAGGGAGAAACAAATACAAAATTCTTTCATAGCTCCACCATGGATCATAGGGCACACAACAAAATCACAAAGATCAAATATTCTCAAGGGATTGAGCTTGTCTCTCACAATGATATGGAATCCGTCCTTTTACAACACTTCCTCAACATAGCAAAGGAGCAACTGGAGGATAGATACGGGTTCATCGACCAATTCACTTAGTACATCCCTCAGCTAGTTAATAGAGAGGATGACCACAATCTTAATAGGCCAGTGTCGGAGGAGGAGGTCAGTGAAGTGATTAATGAAATGCAAAATGGAAAAGAACCAGGCCCGAATGGGTTTAATGTAGATTTCTTCATAGCCTGCTGGGAGACAATCAAACAAGATATCCCTGAGGTTGTAGAAGACTCAAGAAAATAAAAAAAAAAAATGAAGGCTCTTAATGCTTCCTTCATAGCTCCGATTCCAAAATAGGAAACTTTCATAACTCCAGATGGTTTTAGACCCATAGCCCTATGTGACGTGGTGTATAAAATTATTTCTAAACTAATACCCTATAGACTCAAGCCCCTTCTACCACCTCTCATCTAGGAGGATCAAATAGGCTATGTGGAAGGAAGAAAAATCCTCACCAACATCATCCATGATCATGAGGTGGTACACTCTCTCAAAAACAACAAACAAGCTGGTATGATCATTCAATTGGACCTAGCAAAAGCCTATGACAAGCTAAGTTGGTCTTATAGAAGAGAAATTCTAAGAACCTATGGCTTCGACCAAAATTGCATAAGATGGGTTATGGCATTGGTAACCACAACCGGTTTCTCCATACTACTTAATGGAGCTCCATCAAGAACCTTCACTCCCTCTAGAGGTCTCAGAGAGGGAGATCCGCTCTCACCCTTCCTCTTCATTCTCACGATGGAAGGGCTAGGTAGAGTGATCAAAATGGAAAATGTTGAAGGGTGAATACAGGGCATCAAAATCACCGTGGATGGAGTGGCAAATACTCATCAATAATTTGTTGATGAAACAATGCTGCAGGGCATACCCACAGTCAGGGAAGCCAAAGCAATCAAAAGCATCTTAAATGACTTTGCTATGGCAGCAGGCATAGAGGTAAGCCTCAAAAAATCCATAGTTTTTTTCTTTAACACTAAAATTGCTATTCAGAGAAACATTACCAAAATTTTGGGGTTTCAAAGGGAACGGCTACCTTCCAAGTATTTAGGCATACCTCTTTCTGATAAACCTCTAAGCAAGAAAGTGTGGGAGCCAATTATAATTAAACTTCAGGACAAGGTCAAAAAAGGGACATGTAGGTCACTAAATTTGGCAGGGCATCTGGTGCTCACACATGCGGTCCTGCAGGCAATTCCCATTTTCATGTTCTCTGCTCTTCCTGCTCCTAAGGGTATTAAGCAGCAAAGCAGGAGCATACAAAGGGATTTTTTGTTGGGCAGAGGACAGGAAAAAAGGAAGTGGGCATTAGTAGCCTGGGACAATATATGTAAGCCCAGAAGCCATGGTGGCTTGGGGCTTCATGACCCTGAAACCCTCAGTAGAGTTTCGGGAGCCAAACATTGGTGGAGGTGGATGTGGATCAAGGAGTCGACAGCTCCGTGGGAAAAGCATTGGAAACAAAAATATGCCAAGTATTGGCAGGAGAAGGATCATATTAGAATGTCAGGTCAAATCAAGGGCTCCCATATTTGGAACCTTGCCTGGGAAAATAAAAGTATTGTTCAGCAACATAGTTTCTGGGAAATTCGAGCAGGGAACCTAGCATGATTTTGGGAGGAAAACTGGCAACAGGAACCCAATCTATATAAGGATGAATTCGTAGCACTTAAGAGTGACACAAATAGAAAAGGTCTACTTATGGTAAAAGACTTCTGGGACCATGAAAGGAATAATAGAAAATGGAGGAATTGGAAGGATCTAGGCCACAATGATGAGAGTCCTCTGAAAGCCCAGGCAGAGGCTCTCACCTAGGATCTAGAGCATAGAAGGATTCTAGTATCCTCTTTTCCTGACCAATTAAGATGGGGAAAAAATAACGAAGATAAATTTAACCTCAAAGAAGTTAAACAGGAAATAATAGGATTTAACTATATGAATCCTAATCAAGTCTGGAAGAAACTATGGCAAAGCCCCCATTGGATGAAAATAAAGTTATTCATCTAGCTGGTGCATCAAAGGAAAATATTAAGTTAGGAGAATCTCCTACGAAAAGGCTTCATTGGTCCTTCCAAATGTTACCTTTGTGGCTCATACGAGGAGACGATGGAACACCTTCTCAACCTATATCCTTTCACATCCAACATTTGGGACTGGGTGGCCTCTATATTTAGACAAATAGATAGGTATAGACTCAGCATATCCAGTACTTTGAAGAACTGGAGGAAAAAATTATCAAGGAATGAAATCATTAATAAAGCCTGGCTTCTGGTTCCAGGCTTTGTTATCTGGAAAATTTGGAAAGAGCACAACAGTCGAATCTTCAAAAACAAAGCAAGTGAGCCTCAACTCTTAATTGACCAAATCCTAGGGCAGCTCAAAGACACTTTAAGAAGCTTGTTGAGGACACTTCCCAAGGATCCTCTTCTGCCCCAAGAGGCAAGTATTCTAGTACACTTGGGTCTCCAGTCCATAAGCCCATAGGGAATAACTAAGGGATTGGGCCAATTAAAAACAACTATTAACATTTGGGAGCCTCCCCCTTACTATTTCTTAAAGCTAATATAGACGGAGCATCTAAGGGCAAGCTAGGGTTGGCTGACTTTAGGGGTGCCATAAAAGATGATTAGGATCAGATAAAGAAGATATTCCATGGCCACTTAGGGAAGGTCCCTAATAAAATGCCAGAGCTCATGGCACTAGAGAAATCCTTGGAAATTTTGGTGGATTCAAATTCACTGAACATTATCATTGAAGCAGATTCGGAATTGACCATCAGAGTGGCGAAGAAAATATGCAATGGTGCTTCACCTTATAAAGTGTCGAAGCATTGGAAGCTTTTACAAGTCTTTCACCATATTTACTCCCATCTGCAAACCTTAAGAACTGTCAAATTTTTCCATGTGAAAAGGAAAGCTAACATGTTAGTGAACCGTTTCGCGAATGAAGGAGTCACCAATATGGATAAGGATTCTCAGTATGTCTAGGATTTGTTACCCCCAGGTTGACTATTGGAGGACTGTCTCTATCAAGCGAACAAAAATATGGAGCTATGGATTTATAGGATGGACCTAAATGATGTAGGAGATAGGCAGGAAGACAGGGAATCCTAAATGGGCTGCCCAATTTGGCACTGGCCGCAATCCAAATCTTAGCATTCCATTAGAGAGCACCATAGGTTTGGTCATTAATTTTCATTTTGTTTTGATGGGGTTTGGCAGAGGCTCTAGGAGGATGGTTCATGAACTGTCTGATGGACTTGATTATCAGCTATCACTGGGTGACAGAGCGAGAAATTTTTTTCACAAGGTAATCGTTTCTAAAAACTACTTGTGGTTTGTCGGACGGGGCCCCAGTGGTTTCTGGTTTTCTGAGGAAAGCCCCTGATTCCACTCCCTGTGTGACATGTAGCACTGAGTAGGCTAGAGAAAACCGCTCTCATCGGGTGGTTATTCCTCGCGCTACTCATCGACTTGATATCCACAAAGACCGTTGGATCTACATCGGGTGTGCTAGCGCTCAAATCTACCTTAGGCTGAAATAAGGTAAAACTCGAGGCTACATCAAACCACGCTCAGCCTCGTAGTTAGCCCTACGAGGACAGGAGAGGGCTCTGTCCCAGTCAATCTCGGCAAAAGGTAATCAATGAGGTTGAGATGACTGAATTGATTGTTGGCATTATGTTTCTGGTATGGTTATATGTTACAGATGATGTACTTGATGGCAACACCCATGGCATGGCTCTCAATATGATGAGAATTAAGAAGTATGCAGGAGAAAAGTTCACGAAATTTTATGCAGAGAAAAGTTTATAAAAGTTTATTTCATGTGGGAAAACTTACCTTTGGTCCATGGTAGTTAGTCCTTGGAATTTGAACCTATGGTTTTTGGACCATGGCATCTCGACAGACGTGTTAATCCCTAGTATTGAGTTGATGGTATTGGTTTGTTATGGTTTTGGCCCGTGGTATTGGTCCATGATTTGAGGAAGAGCTTGCCTATATAAAGCAAAGGAGATCATTTGGCTTGTGTATGGTTTTGGGTTGAATATCTTAAGATCTGAAATATTGGGTTCTTGTTTCAAAAGCTCGATCTATATGAAAGTGAAGTGGAAAGCGAATCTATGAAGGGTGATCTCTCGAGCGCTGCAGCTGCGGAAGTGCGGAGGTGCCGCAGGAGACGCCACAAGAGACGCCGAAGGAGACACCGCAGAAGGTGCCGCAGGAGGCGCTGCAGGAGGCGCCACAGGAGGCGCCGCAGGAGGCGCCATAGGAGGCACCGTAGGAGGCGCCGCAGGAGGTGCCGTAGGAGATGCCACAGGAGACGCCGCAGGAGGCGCCGCAGGAGGCGCCGCAGGAGGCGCCACAGGAGACGCCGCAGGAGGCGCCACAGGAGACGCCGTAGGAGGCGCCGCAGGAGATGCCACAGGAGGCGCTACAGGAGACGCCGCAGGAGGCGCCGCACGAGACGCCGCAGAAGGTGTTTTGGGTTTAGTTTTCTGTTATTGTGGATCTGGTTATCTGGGTGACTT
>APFE031648317.1:325616-341645 GCA_000404065.3 Pinus taeda
GACAGGAGAGGGCTCTCTCCGAGTCAATCTCGGCAAAAGGTAATCAATGAGGTCGAGATGACTGAATTGATAACTAATTTTAGGCTAGGTATGAAGTACAAGGAGTTTGAAATTGATTTTTTTGAGTTTTGTTGAATTTCAAGGGAAAGGCAATTTTGGGTGTGGGGATGAGGCACAGTTTTTGCAGAGGTCTACTTGGGGCAAGATAGGCGATTGTTTTGATGCATTTAAAGAGAATGAATGGATATATCTAATTGGTGAGGGGTTAAGGAGAGCAATAAACTTTCAAGGATTCTCCATAAACAGACGAAAACATGAAAACTTAAACAAACTTAAAGGCAGAGCATAACAAATTATGGATTCTACCTTAACACTTCATTTGTTCAATTTCAGAAGGTAAGAGAAGGAAAGTGATACACATAAACAACTTACAAATACTGAAATAAGCACACCATCAACACATAAAGCCACATGAATCCCAAACAGTGTTACAAAACCCTGGTCTTTCCTTTGCCAAAAATGCAGATAAAATATGTACAATAGTGTATCAAGCTATTCCCAAGAGTCCAACGCTGAAAATGAATAAGAAAATACATAATATAGGCAAGCCAACACATTCCCTTGCCTCTAGGGGTCGAGCTCATCATCCTAGGAGCTGTTTCAACCAATTCTAAACAAAGCACTATAATCTAGGCAGTGAAAACAACTTGCCTCTATAAGCTAGGAAACCAATTCATTCATTAAATTTTTGCTATTTTGTGAATGAATCATCTAGAATAGGTAAAAGTAAGTCCAAAATAACATAATGTTTCATTAATTACATCAAGAGGAATGAAAAATCACATCACAAGTCAAAAGTGGTCAAACTGGCTTCATTTCCTGAGCTGAGGATGAAAATTGTGCCAAAAAACCTTGTGCGTCGTGCGCCTGAGCCCTGTGCGCCGCACACATTTCCACCTGTTTTTGCGGCACTTCCCAGCATCCCAATTGAGCTCATGTTGGCTTGTTGGAAAGCTCAGGATGTCTACTTTCTAACCCAAGTGGAATTTTCCAATTTTGTGTCCATATGACCCTCCAAAGGTACATTCTCCCGGAAGTACTTCCTGCTAGTGCAAAAAGTGGGAGAAAGGTGATTTTCATGGTGTTTCTGAGCCTTTTGGTCACCCAGAACTTGATGAAATGCTTTGGCAATAGCTGAGCATGTATAATTCATCATGAAAAATCCAAAACTACAAGCCATTTGTGACTTTGACTTCCCAATCTTATGGGTCGCGCGCTGCGCGCTACGTGTTGAGCCAAAAAAAAACTGTTTTGCAAGTCAAAAATTTCAAAATGACAAAATTTTCTCCAAATTTTCTCAAATTTGGAGTGAAGACCCTCTATCATCTGTTTTTCGCCGCCAATGAATCCTCCGCCAAAATTTGGAGTGGATCGGGCTTTTTCCACCGTTTTAGCGCTTTGCTCAAACGCCTCTTTAGGATCTTCATTTTCGCTTTGCAAACATGCATGCGAGCCCAATACTGAGTTTTCATATGATGAAGCATGTCCTTCTCTCTGTTTGCCTTCGCCAACAACTTCTCCAAATGAGTGTTCACCCGAATGAGCATAGATTCTCGATCAATAGGTGTCAAATCACCGGGTCTCTTTCGGGCCAATTCTCGGTCTTCCCGGATTTTCCGCAGCTCATAAAGTGTATGCTCATCTTCCAACTATTTGTTGCGTTGCTCCAAGTAGTTGATCACTCACTTAGCCATCTGCAATTTCCTTTGCAGCGACTCATTCTCGTCCCTTTTCTCTCAGATGATCTCCTTTATCTCCGAGCTAGGAGAGCTCGCATCAACATCAATGATACCCATGTCCTGACCTCCTAAAGGACCCTCATCAAACATGGGCCTCTTGCCCCTATCCTGGATCTGTACCTGTGCTGAAGACGAAGGCAAGACGCCTTCCACATGGTGTGGAGATAATACTCGCTATGTTGATGATGTCAACGAGACCCCTTCCACCCCGGGTGGAGATAGTACTCGTCGTGCAGATGCAAATACGACCCTATGGCCTGGCTGATATGTCACATACGGTGGAGCATTGACATGCTCGGTCTCAGGAATGTCAAACTGCTATGAAGGCCCTCCCTCATTATGAACTATCTCTGGAGGAGGCTGTAGCACTGAAAAGTAATCACAGGAGATGAAATCCTCCCAAGTAATACTCTATTGTGCCAACTGATGCATCACTATGATTTTGATCAATGCATAATGATATATGCTCCTATGCTAATGTGTTGGGCTCTTCCTTTGTACTAAAGGCACCATCCTCTCTATGTTGCGACACATGAAGAACGGAATGTTCACCATACTTACCCTTGTGAAATGCATCAACAAACGGACATGGTATGCATAGAGACGCGAGAATTTGCCCTCGCAACTGAAATATCGAATGATGAGTTTCATCAATGGTGCAAACTCATCTTTCAGGAACCTGAAAGGAAAAGCTGCGCTCAAGTGTCTCATATACCCTAGTTTGATATATGGCTCATAGTAGAATCTGTCTAGGAGCTGGCGTTTGCTCCATTCCTCCCCTACATTTGGTATCCCGGTGGCCTGAGAAATTGTCTCTGGTGACAAGGTAAAATTCACTCCGGCAAGGTTTACATGACCATCCTGCAAATGTAGAACAAATAAACGGACTAGTTCCCAATGATGTTGAGCTTGTGAGAGCATCTCACAGTATTGGAAACATGATTGGTGCCGAAAACAATCCATTGCAAGTGGGCAAGCTTGCAATTGAGCCAAAGAAGTAGGCTCCTCCCTCACATGCTGACCACTTTTGCCACCTTTGTGATACCTCCGTGGCACATTTGGCACATTTACCTCTGGTGTAGAGTCACTGTCATACTCCTACTCATATACTGACTCGGTCTCTGACATGTCTTTAGAAACAAGATAGCTAGAATATATATATGATGATGTATAACTGTGTGCACAATTGACTGTAAACTGTTTCTTTTGCTCTAAAAATGATGTGACCAAGGGGACACAAATGTACAAGGGGACATTAGGAAAGGGAAAACATTAGGGAATTTGGGAACATGGAAATAAAAGAAGGAATTTAGAGAAGGGAAGGGACATGAAAATCTTGGATTTTAGGGTTTTTGGGATGAGGTAAGGATAATGTGTTTTGTAAAAGAAGTGAGGGACTAGGATTTGAGGGAGTATAGTGTAGGCTTTATGAGAGAATTATTGGGGAAAAAAATGGTGAATATGGGGAATGGGAAACAAAAGGAAATGGGAAAAAATGATAACCTTGGTAACATTCATTTTTTGAAACCCTACAACGGTTTTTGCATTCAAACTTTACAGCAATTTCATGGACAAAGGAGGGTTTTCCACTTGGTTTTCTAGGGGAAACATATCATAAATCCTTTACATTAACCTTTCAAAAACCACGAATAAGCCATGGATATGAGCCTACTTGCAAATTTTTGCGGAGAGGAGGCATTTTGGTGATTTTCCAAATAAATTTTGGGCTTAAACCCCAGTGCGCCACGCGCCTCACCCAACACGTCGCGCGCATCTAATGCGCCGCGTGCGTGGAATTTTCCACTGCACTTTGGTGCCTGATGTGCCGCGCGCCCAGTCTGATGCACCGCGCGCCCTGGAAATGCTCCAATTTTCATGCAAATTCACAAAATCGCTTTGGAATGGTGCTCTTCACTCTTGGTATGTGGAATGGGTTGAAAAAGATGTGAAATATCTTCATATAGACACCCTTTTGATTTTTGCTTGGTCCATAACCCATTTTCTTATGTTTTGTCGTTGACACTTTTTCGGAATTAACAGACTCTGACCTTTTTGGTTTCCTCCTTCAATTTGTTTGAAATAATGATTTTCTCTAATAATTTTTTGCAGGGATAACTGTGATATGCTCTGGCAAAGGAGACCAAGGCTGCGCTTGGATGTTTCAAGAATTGAAATTTTTGAAATTTTGCTACAAAAATGAGATGACGACTTATCTTCAAAACAGAGTTTTCAAGAGAAGTCATACTTTATCTATAGAATGATGAAAATTATTGAAGTGACTATCTATCAAAGACATCCCTCTGGACTGCTGGTCTTTTTGGACTTTGCAAAACAAAATGACCCAACCCTAGACCTAAGACCTAAAATTTTGAAAAAATGACCTTTGAAGCTTTATGAATAGACCTGAACCAATAGTGCCAAGCATGAGGGGAATAAGTGACACAAACCATTCCGTCAGAGTTATGGCATGCCTAACGAAATGCAACTGATCAAAACTGATGGGAAACCTAAACATGAAATGCAGAAAGAGCTTTGCTCTCTGACGGAGGGATAACTAGACCGACTCTAACATTGGCTCCAATGGGGATGGTAGCTCCTTGGAGATGCCAAGAACCGCAGATCTCTGTAGGATCTAGACAGTGCCTTCATCCATTGGGCGATGGAGTCATTATTCCAACACCAAATCTTGACAATTTGAGTGAAAAACCAAAAACCGCTTTGACCAAACTAGACTCGAAACTAAAAGATTGAGACAACTGACTTGACAAACTTAAACTAACTAACCTCGATTTTCAGAATTATAGCCTTCACCGCGGGCCCCAGACTGAAGATGATAAGTTAGTCTACATGTGCAATAGAACAAAAGTAAAATGATATGTACAATGATGATGAAATGAGCAGAAAATACTCAGAAGTAATATCTCTTTAACAGCCGACCATTAATCGGCCCTCCACGACATTCATCTCCACTCATTTCTTTGAGAAGGAAAGTGTTTTGGCCACGATATGCTGCAATCTTGTAAGGACCCTTCCATAAATTTTCAAATTTGTCGTGCTTTCCCTTGTCTTCATGTCGAGCATCCCACCTCAAAACTACCTCATCTAGCTGAAATGTGTCATCTTTTGCCTTCCGGTCATAAATATTTTTGATGCGCTCCTGCAACTTGCAAGTGTTTTGAAATACCTCCTCTCGTGTCTGCTGTAAATGGATCATCTGATTAATCCTTCTCTGCATAGGATCTTCCTCACTACCAGCTTCCTGCAGCAATTTGACTACCGGGACAGCAAGTGAAGTAGGAAAAACCATGTCTGTCCCGTACACCAACTCGAAAGGAGACATGCCAATAGACTTTTTCTGACTCACCATATCAGCCCATAGTGCATTTACTAACTTCTTGTGCCAGCCCTTTTTATTGATTTCCAGCAATTCCTTAATGATATTAACCAAAGATTTATTAGATGACTCTGCCAATCCATTTCCTTGAGGATGGTATGCGGTTGAATGTCCCAAGCTAATATTGTACTTATAGAAAAACTCAACCATCCTTTTTGACTTAAATGCTGCTGCATTATCTGTGATTAACTTACTTGGACATCGAAAATGTGACAAAATATTGGTTTTAAGAAAAGAGATAAGTACCGCATCTGTAGCTTGTCGAGTAGGAATCGCTTCAATCCATTTTGTGAAGTAGTCTGTGGCTGTCAATATCCATCGATGTTGTCCTGATGATGCCGGATGAATTTCCCCGATGAAATCCAATCCCCACTACTGAAAAGGTGCGCTAACTTCAATTGGTTTGAGAGGCAAAGGCTGTAGTTTCTGCTTCCCTTCGAAAATTTGGCATTTATGACAATTCTTAACAGCCTTATATACATCTGAAAATAATGAAGGCCAATAATAACCTGCCCTTAGAATCTTTTTCGCTATGGTTTTCCAAAACAGATGGCCTCCACAGTCACCTCTATGAAAGTCTTCCACAACTCTTTTGGCTTCTTCCTCTACCAAACAATTCAATAACATTCCACTAGGGTCTTTCCAAAACAATGCTGAATCTAGTATGCAGAATTTTGCAGCTTTCAATTTCAATGTTCTACTCTTATTTCTAGGCATTCTGGGAGGTGAAGACAAATGCTGAAGTACATATAAAATGTCAGCATACCAAGGAGAGGAAAGAAACATTTCAGATACCTGAACTGATGAATTCTCCTCATCCTCATTGGACATGGCAGTAATCAAATTTATGTCTAGAACTTTCAAATTCGTTTCGGCCATTAACTTGGCGAGTCCTTGACCTTTGATCAGCTTGGTTGGTTTAATCTCTACATCATACTCTAACAACGCAGCAATCCACTTACCCTGCCTGCCTTCTGGATCTGCCTGTACTAAAATATCTTTAACTGTTGCATTAGGAACATAAGCTAAAATATGGGAATGCAATATATACACACAGAAATCTTTCAAGGCCTTTACAAGCGCAATTTCTTGCTTCTCAATGATGTTATATTTCAATGCTCCATCTCTTATAGTTTGACTGAAAAAAGAAATGGGCTTCTCAACTCCTTCCCTCTTCTTCATTAATACAGCTGCCAAAGTGTGCTCAAAAGCAAATGAGAACAAAATAAAATCCTGCATGTAGTCTGGGATGATTAAAATAGGAGCTAAAGAAAGAGCTAACTTCACTAAATTGAATGATGTTACTGCCTCTTCGGTCCATTTTACCTGACTATCCTTTTTCAGCATGCTCGTGATTTCTCTAAGATGCCCCGCTAGATTTGGAATAAAGCGATGCAGAAAATTCAGTTTACCATTAAAGGACTATATTTCTTTCTTGTTTCGGGGCTGTTCAATTTTCTGAATGGCTTTGACACATGCAGGGTCAACACAGATGCCATATTTACATATGATGTGGCCAAGAAGCTTGCCCTCATCCATGGCAAAAAGACTCTTTTTCGGATTCAGCGAAATGCCATATTTTTTGCACTTTTGGAAGACAATTTTCAAATGATACAAATACTCTTCATCAGAATTTGAAAACGCAGTTAAATCATCAAGATAAACAACTAAAAATACATCTTTCTCATTGGTGAAAGCCATGTTCATTGCACCCTAAAAGGTGGCTCCTGCATTCTTCAAACCAAATGGCATCTTTGCATAATGAAACGTTCCCCATGGAGTGGTGAACGTTGTCTTGTCATGATCATCTTCATGTACTAGAATTTGATTATATCATGAATAGCCATCGAGTAGTGACATCCTTGATGCTCCAACTACTCGCTACAATATATGGTCCATTTTGGGCAGTGGATAATTGTCTTTTAAGGACACCTTATTCAAATTTCTGAAGTCAATACATAAACAGATCTCACCTGTTTTCTTTCTCACGGGCACCAAGTTTGATATCCAATCTGAAAATCGGATAGGCAGAATGATTCCTGACTTATACAATCTGTTTACCTCTTTTTCAATTGATGGTAGCAGCTTGGGCCTGATTCTCCTCAACTTTTGACGAAAAGGCTTTTGATTTGACCTAATTGGAATAGTATGTTGAATTATATTTGTGTCATATGTTTTTAAATCTGAGTAATCCCATGCAAAAACATCAGAAAATAAAGACAACAATTTCACATATTCTGCTTTTACCTTTGGTGACAATGACTTTGATAGCTTTACCATCTTGGGATTCTTAGCTGTCCCAATGTTTACCTCTTCAACACCTTTTTCAGTTGGTCTCAATGTCGGTTTGTGGGCCACATCGTCTTGGTCAAACAGCTCCTCCAAAGGAATCAATCCCTTAGGAATAATGTTATCTTTTAGTTGCAGCACTTCCATTTGATTTACTTGGATATTATCACTACCATCATCATGTTCTGTATCTATGGAGGTATCTTTGAACTTACCCTTATTTTGCAGAAACCGATTAATCTCTTCATCATCCTAAAAGACTTGCCAACATCGCTGATTGTCTGGAACGGTGGGACGGTGTTTCACAGGAATCTCAAACTTGTTACTGGAATTCATCGGAATTTTTAAGTTTCTTGCTGCCTTAGCAAGTCCATCAGCAACACCATTTTGTATGCGAGGCACACATGTCAAGGTATGATCAGAAAATAACTTCAAAATATCTAAGACTGCATTTCGGTAAGCTCTCATGTGAGGATGCTTGGCCTGAAACTCACCCTTAACTTGCTTTATCACCAACTCGAAATCACCATAGACTGCAATCTTCTTCACTTTTAGCTTTCTAAGAATCTTAAGGCCAACAATGAGAGCCTCATATTCCGCTTCATTATTAGAGCAGTCAAATGCTAGCTTGTAGGAACACACTCTCACCTTGCTTGGAACTTTGTCCTAAGCAGAAAAGGGACTTCGAATCCACACACCAATACCAGCACCATCACTACCTACTGTGCCATCAAAATCCATGGTCCAAAGACCATCTTCGTCCTCCTCTAAATGCTGAAATTGCACCGGCTGTGATTTTTCTGTTTGCTGCCCATTTTCTTTAGCCGATTGCTCTAGGATAGTTTTCTTTTCTCTTCTTCCTTTTTGCAGAACTTCTCTAAAATTCTCAGCGATCTCTGGTATATCTTTCGCCTGAACTAACTGACTATCTATATCATTAAAATTATCAACAAACAAAACAAATGACTCCAAATCTGTATGTACATAATTTACAGGATGATTGATTAGCTTCTCTTTGTTGGTTATCACGTATTTCATCTTTTGCTCTCGATATAACTTTGTCATTTGACAAAAAACTGGAATTGTTGCATAAGAGAAATCAAACTGTAGTGTACCTTTTAACTTAGCCCCCCAAGATCTTGAAAGTAGCATACCAAAATGTGGAGGAATATCCGCCACAACCACATCCATCAAGACATTCTTTGCTGGAATTTGGTCTAAGCTAACAACCAAATCATTGATGAGCCTGATACATCTCACATGGCTGGAATCAAATGAATACAAATCATGATATCTCCTTGTAATGTCTAGCCCTAGCTTCTCCATGATTGCCTTTGGCATCAAATTGTGCGAAGCACCCGAATCGAACATAGCATTGTGCAAAACATACTCATGCAATCTCAAACTGATATAAAAGGGAGGAACATCACTATCAGGGGACTCACCATCCAATGCTGGCCCAAATATCAATTCTGGCTGATCATCTTCAACGTTCACCATGTCAAACATGGGATCAAAATTCATAATTTTGGAGACTTGACCTCGGTAGCTGTTGTTTTTCATGATTTCAGTCAAAGGAATAGATACTTTTAATTTGGAAATTTCATTTTCCAAACTAAATGCTAAAATCTTTTCGACTTCTTTGACTGGAACTTCTTTCTTATCCTTGATTATACTTGCCTGATTTGTCCTTTCTGCTGATGATATCTTGCTAGTTGTGGGATCAATTGTCTCCTTTCCTTTCTTTTGTGGTATCGGTGAATCCGTCTTTGGTGATGTAGCTTCTTTTCTTTTCTGAATTGGATTGATGGGTACATCTTGCTTTCTCAATGAGTATTGCTTCTGTTGAGTGGACAAGGCATTCAAATATCCTCTTTGGTAATCATCTAAATATGCATCATTTGCTAAGATAAAATCTTCATCTTGCTGGGTGCCTGAAATTTCTCCATACTCTTCTTCTCCAGTGATGTAAATGGGCAGATCATCAGGAGTAAAGAAGTTATTTTGGTCCCCTACTACATCAGCATCATCATCTGAATCTTGACTCACAAAATTCTGCAAAAGAGGAGTCTTAATCTGCTCCTGGGTTGTCGGCTCTTGTGCTCTTTGTTCACGCTGCTTAATTCTGAACTGTGGTTGTTGTTGGCCATGGTAATTTGGATTACGAATCTGCGGTTCTGATTTATCAAGGTTCATTCTTTTGAACATTTTTTCCATCTCACGAAGCCAAGGCGATTCTGATGTAGATTCTTCCTTTATAGTCACTCTTTTCTCTGCTTTCAACCGTGCTCTCTTATCATTCAGATTTGCCTCAACACTAACAGCGATCTTTTGCATATCTTCTAAAGTAGGTGGATCTCTGTCCCGTAATGAATAAGCCATCTCCGGATCAAAACCATCCGGGAATTTAAGAAGAGATGATTTTATAGATGGTCTTAAATCATCCGGAATAGCATTATAAACTGTATTAAATATGATAATGTAGTCTTGGACAGACTCACCATGATTGCGTTTGATATTGTTGTACTCGGCATTAATCTGAAGTGGATCTTTTCTGTGTTCCCAATGATCTAGAAACTGTTTATGAAGTTCAGCCAATGTAGGTACACTTCTAGCTCTCAAGCCTCTGAACCATTTTCTTACCTCTCCTCCGAATGTTTGCACAAACAATCGCATAGTTACATCCTCCTCATCAATCTCATGTAAGTCACAAAAATATGCCATTCTGTCTATGTGCTGCTGAGCGGACACACTTTAAGGAGTGCCATCAAATAGAGGAATCTTACTCTGATAATCCGCGGGCATATCATGCAATTGCTGAGGTAAAGCAAGAGGTGCGAAACGAGCAGCCATTGCTCTAGGTGGATTTAGCCTAGGGGTTGTTGGTGGAGTGGGTGTAGCTGAAGTATGAGGAGTATGCGGAGGTGTATGCGGAGGAGAAGCGATGTGGGATGAAGGAGGGGAATTGGCTGCAGATTCTGAATAAGTAATTATAGGTTGCACAGGGATGGTGGGAAAGAAAGGCGGTTCAGTAGGAATTCTAGAGGTGGATGCCGTGACAGTAGATCCAATATTTGTAGATACAGCTTCTAAGAAATCAACAAGATTTTTAGTTTGGATGTCGGTCTGAAGGTGCCTCAAGATAAAATTGTCAATTAATTTATTGTGCTTTTCAAATTCAAGAGCTGCAGCAAAATCAGGATTTGGAACTATAGAATCAAGAGCGTTTTCAGACTTGGTTTTAAACAATGACAATTCAAACTTTTTATCAAAAGCAAGTTCTTCAAGATATTCAAAAATTGTAGGACATGAATGGGATTTAATCACGGGAGTCGCCGAGCTTTCTTGATGAAGGATTTTTCGAATCAAGTTTGGATTTTCGTAAATAGGAGGCGGATTCGGATCTGGATTAGCTCTTGTATGTCTTTTTGAAGCCAGTGTGTTTATGAAAGGATCAAAAGAATTGAAATAATTCAGCCAATTGACTTCTAGACTCAATCATCCAAAGGTCTAGAACGAACAAGTTTACTGGGGTGATTTGCAAATCAAGTATTCACAAGCGAACCGGAGATCGACTGAAGCAGCATTTATCTACTTCTGCTTATGCATAGCAAGAGTATTTCGAAAGCTACCTAGCATGACTTCAGACTTCGTCTAGGACTCGTCAAACAAACTCATCAGTAAGCAAACCATTGAGATTTCTTCCCCAGTATGGTTGTCACTATGTTAGCGCTCAAATCTACCTTAGGCTTAAATAAGGTAAAACTCGAGGCTACATCAAACCACGCTCAGGAGAGGGCTCTCTCCCAGTCAATCTCGGCAAAAGGTAATAAATGAGGTTGAGATGACTGAATTGATAACTAATTTTAGGCTAGGTATGAAGTACAAGGAGTTTGAAATTGATTTTTTGAAGTTTTGTTGAATTCAAGGGAAAGGCAATTTTGGGTGCGGGGATGAGGCACAGTTTTTGCAGAGGTCTACTTGGGGCAAGATAGGAAATTGTTTTGATGCATTTAAAGAGAATGAATGGATAGATCTAACTGGTGAGAGGTTAAGGAGAGAAAGAAACTTTCAAGGATTCTCCATAAATAGACGAAAACATGAAAAATTAAACAAACTTAAAGGCAAAGCATAACAGATTATGGATTCTACCTTAACACTTCATTTGTTCAATTGCAGAAGGTAAGAGAAGAAAATTGATACACATAAACAACTTACAAATACTGAAAGAAGCACACCATCAACACATAAAGCCACATGAATCCCAAACAGTGTTGTAAAACCCTGGTCTTTCCTTTGCCAAAAATGCAGATAAAATATGTACAATAGTGTATCAAGCTATTCCCAAGAGTCCAACCCTGAAAATGACTAAGAAAATACATAATATAGGCAAGCCAACACCTTCCTTGCCTCTAGGGGTCGAGCTCATCATCCTAGGAGCTGTTTCAACCAATTCTAAACAAAGCACTACAATCTAGGCAGTCAAAACAACTTGCCTCTATAAGCTAGGAAACCAATTCATTCATTAAAGTTTTTCTATTTTGTGAATGAATCATCTAGAATAGGTAAAAGTGAGTCCAAAATAACATAAGGTTTCATTAATTACATCAATAGGAATGAAAAATCACATCACAAGTCAAAATTGGTCAAACTGGCTTCATTTCCTGAGCTGAGGATGAAAATTGTGCCAAAAAACCCTGTGCGCCGCGCGCCTGAGCCTTATGCAATGCGCGCCTTTCCACCTTTTTTGGGGCACTTTCCTACATCCAACTTGAGCTCAGGTTGGCTTGCTAGAAATCCCTAGCTGTCTACTTTCTAACCCAAGTGGAATTTTCCAATTTGGTGTCCATTTGACCCTCCAAAAGTACATTCTCCTGGAAGTACTTCCTGCTAGTGCAAAAAGTGGCAGAAATGTGATTTTCATGGTGTTTTTGAGCCTTTTGGTCACCCAGAACTTGATGAAATGCTTTGGCAATAGCTGATCATGTATAATTCATCATGAAAAATCCAAAACTGCAAGCCATTTGTCACTTGGACCTCCCAATCTTATGGGTCGCGCGCTGCGCGCTACGCGTTGAGCCAAAAAAAACTTGTTTTACAAGCCAAAAATTTCAAAATGACAAAATTTTCTCCAAATTTGCTCAAATTTGGAATGAAAACCCTCTATCATGTGTTTTGCCCCGCCAGTGAAGCCTCGGCCAAACTTTGGTTTGGATCGGGCTTTTTCCGCCATTTTAGCGCTTTGCTCAAACACCTCTTTAGGATCTTCATTTTCGCTTTGCAAACATGCATGCGAGCCCAATAGTGAGTTTTCATATGATGAAGCATGTCCTTCTCTCTTTTTGCCTTCGCCAACAACTTCTACAAATGAGTGTTCACCTGGATGAGCATAGATTCTCGATCAATAGGTGTCAAATCACCGGGTCTCTTTCGGGCCAATTCTCAGTCTTCCCGGATTTTCCGCAGCTCATAAAGTGTATGCTCATCTTCCAGTTGTTTGTTGCGCTGCTCCAAGTAGTTGATCACCCTCTTAGCCATCTGCAATTTCTTTTGCAGTGACTCATTCTCGGCCCTTTGCTCTCGGATGATCTCCTTTAACTCCGAGCTAGGAGAGCTCGCATCAACATCAATGATACCCATGTCCTAACCTCCTGAAGGACCCTCATCAAACATGGGCCTCTTGCCCCTATCCTAGATCTGTACCTGTGCTGAAGACGAAGGCGAGACCCCTTCCACATGATGTGGAGATAATACTCGTTGTGCTGATGATGTCAACGAGACCCCTTCCACCCCAGGTGGAGATAGTACTCGTCGTGCAGATGCAAATAAGGCCCTGTGGCCTCGCTGATATGTCAGATACGCTGGAGCATTAACATGCTCAGTCTCAGGAATGTCAAACTGCTGTGAAGGCCCTCCCTCATCATGAACTATCTCTGGAGGAGGCTGTAGCGCTGAAAAGTAATCACGGGAGATGAAATCCTCCCAAGTAATACCCTGCTGTGCCAACTGATGCATCACTATGATTTTGATCAATGCATAATGATATATGCTCCTATGCTGATGTGCTAGGCTCTTCCTTCGTACTAAAGGCACCATCCACTCTATGTTGCGACACATGAAAAACATAATGTTCATCATACTTACCCTTGTGAAATGCATCAACAAACAGACATGGTACGCATAGAGACGCAAGAATCTGCCCTCGCAACTGAAATATCGAATGATGAGTTTCATCAAATTGTGCAAACTCATCTTTCAGGAATCTGAAAGGAAAAGTTGTGCTCAAGTGTCTCATATACCCAGGTTTGATATATGGCTCATAGTAGAATCTGTCTAGCAACTCGCGTTTGCTCCATTCCTCCCCTACATTTGGTATCCCGGTGGCCTGAGCAATAGTCTCGGGTGACAAGGTGAAATTCACTTTGGCAAGATTTACATGACCATCCTATAAATGTAGAAAAAATAAACGGACTAGATCTCGATAATGCTGAATTTGTGAGATCATCTCACAGTATTGGAAACATGATTGGCGCCGAAAACAATCCATTGCAAGTGGGAAAGCTTGCAATTGAGCCAAAGAAGTAGGCTCCTCCCTGACATGCTGACCACTTTTTCCACCTTTGTGATACCTCCGTGGTGCATTTGGCACATTTACCTCCAGTGTAGAGTCACTATCATACTCCTGCTCATATACTGACTCGGTCTCTGACATGTCTTTAGAAACGAGATACCTGGAATATATATATATATATATATATATGTTGATGTATAACTGTGTGCACAATTCACTGTAAACTATTTCTTTTGCTCTAAAAATGTTGTGACCAAGGGGACACAAATGTACAAGGGAATATTAGGAAAGGAAAAACATTAGGGAATTGGGGAACATGGAAATAAAAGAAGGAATTTAGAGAAGGGAAGGGACATGAAAATCTTGGATTTTAGGGTTTTTTGGATGAGGTAAGGATAATGTGTTTTCTAATAGAAGTGAGGGACTAGGATTTGAGGGAGTATAGTGTAGGCTTTATGAGGGAATTATTGGGGAAAAATAATGGTGAATATGGGGAATGGGAAACAAAAGGAAATGGGAAAAAATGATAACCTTGGTAACATTCAGTTTTTGAAACCCTACAACAGTTTTTGGATTCAAAATTTACAGCAATTTCATGGACAAAGGAGGGTTTTCCACTTGGTTTTCTAGGGCAAACATATCATAAATCCTTTACATTAACCTTTCAAAAACCAAGAATAAGCCAATGATATGAGCCTATCTGCAATTTTTTGCGTAGAGGAGGCGTTTTGGTGATTTTCCAAATCAATTTTGGGGTTAAACCCCAGTGCGCCGCACGCCTCACGCAACGCGCCGTGCGCCTCTAATGCGTCAGGCACGTGCAATTTTCCACTGCGCTTTGGTGCCTGATGCGTCGCGTGCCTCTAATGCACCACACGCCCAGTCTGATGCACCGCGCACCCTGGAAATGCTCCAAATTGCATGCAAATTCACAAAATCGCTTTGGAATGGTGCTCTTCACTCTTGGTATGTGGAATGGGTTGAAAAAGATGTGAAATATATTCATATAGACACCCTTTTGATTTTTGCTTGGTCCATAACCCATTTTCTTATGCTTTGTCGTTGACACTTTTTCAGAATTAATAGACTCTGACCCTTTTTGTTTCCTCCTTCAATTTGGTTGAAATAATGATTTTCTCTTATAATTTTTTGCAGGGATAGCTGTGATATGCTCTGGCAAAGGAGACCAAGGTTGTGCTTGGACATTTCAAGAATTGAAATTTTTGAAAATGTTTTACAAAAATGAGATGACGACTTATCTTCAAAACAGAGTTTTGAAGAGAAGACATACTTTATCTGTAGAATGATGAAAATTATTGAAGTGACTATCTATCAAAGACATCCCTCTGGCCTATTGGTCTTTTTGGACTTTGCAAAACCAAATGACCCAACCCTAGAACTAAGACCTAAAATTTTGAAAAAATGACCTTTGAAGCTTTATGAATAGACCTAAACCAACAGTGCCAAGCATGAGGGAAATAAGTGACACAAACCATTCCGTCAGAGTTATGGCATGCCTAACGAAATGTAACTGATCAAAACTGATGGGACACCTAAACATGAAATGCAGAAAGAGCTTTGATCTCTGACGGAGGGATAACTAGACCGACTCTAACATGGTGATTAACAGTGTAGATGTGTTCAAGCAAGTTGGTTTGGTGTCGCAAAACCGAAAAGGTTTGAAGAGATGGCCTAAAGTTTCTTTGGATCTGTAAGAGAGTTTTAAGTGTGATTTGATGTTGGCCCATTTTCAGGGCATGGTCTTTTGATTGTCTTTTGTCCAAAGTGTTTGACTGGAACTCCTCGGTTCTCTTGTTCGAGCTTCTCATTGATTGAGTGTGTGGTTCGGTTTTTGCCTGCCCTACTGCCTATTGAACTCTCACAGAGTTGGGGTGGCTTTATGTAAATTATTTACTGTTGAATAGATTAATAGAAGGTCCTACTCTTACTTGATCAAAAAAAAAGGAAAAAATTAT
>APFE031648332.1:0-22598 GCA_000404065.3 Pinus taeda
TATCCTGATTTTACTGCGCCAAACTGTCCCCTTCAGGACTAGTAGTGTATGGGAATAAATCCACCACATTAAAGATGGGTGATATTCCTATACTTGGAGGTAAATGCAGCTCATAGTCATTTGCAGAAAGCTTACGTAGAATTTTGGAAGGTCCAGTTTTCTTAAACTTTAACTTATTGTATTCGCCCTTAAGGAACCTTTCTCTACGAAGATGTTCTAGGACTTGATCCCCTATGTTAAATTGTACCTCTCGTCTTTTCAGATCTGCTTTTTGTTTGTACCTTTGACTACTTTCCTGTAATTTTGACTTCACCTACTCATGTAGGTCGTTAATTGCTCTTGCAAAATCTTACCCATTAACACTCCTTTCTATTTGTCCCAAATCTCGTAACTCATGCACTCCTCGAGGATGCATTCCATACAAGATCTGGAAAGAACTACTTCCTGTGCCTCGATTTGGTGAATCGTTGTAAGAAAATTGCACTTGGGAAAGTACATGATCCCACATCTATGAATTTTCCACAACTAGACTTCATAGTAGGTTTCCTAAACTCTTGTTCACCACCTTCATCTTCTCATTGGTCTCTGGGTGATAAGCGGAGTTGAAGTTTAACTTTGTGTCTAGATTTTTCCACAAGGTGCACCAGAAATGTCCTGTGAATTTCACATCCTTGTCGGAAACAATGGACTTGGGTAAGCCATGCAGTCTGACAATTTCAGTGAAAAAAGTCTGACAATTTCAGTGAAAAGAAAGTGTGCTACATGGGTGGCATCACTGGTTTTCCTGTGAGGGATGAAGTGTGCCATCTTGGAGAAATGGTCCACCACCATCATGATGGAGTCAAAATCCTGGTATGTTTCTGGTAGGCCCAGGACAAAGTCCAGACTGACTGAGTCCCATGGTCTGTTTGGAATAGGCAAGGGTGTATATAATCCCATGTTTTGATTATGCCCTTTCGCCAACTGACACACTTTACACCTGGTTACATATCGTTGCATGTCTCTTCACATCTTCAGCCAATAGTTAAAATGACTGAGCTTATCCAAGGTCTTATCAATGTTAAAATGTCCAGCTAGACCTCCACTATGTTTTTCTTAGATTATGTTATCCCTCATCAAACATTCTGGAATACACAATTGTCCTCCGTTGAATAGAAGCTCCTCCTGTAAGTTATAGTCCAATGATGGACTATTATTCCTCAACAAGGTATTTTGGCATGCTTCATAAGCCTCCTTACAATCTGCATCGGTTTGATACAAGTCCTTCAGGTGTTCAAAACCCAACACTTGTATTGTGCTCTCCTATAAGAGTAAAACTCTTCTGCTTAGTGCATCTATTACCTTGTTGGTTTGACCACTGATATTCTTCAATACAAATGTAAAACTCTGTAAGTACTCAACCCATTTTGCATGTTTCTGATTCAACTTATTTTGCTGCATAACATACTATAATACAGAATTATTAGAAAAAAAGACAAACTCATTACCAAACAAATAATATCTCCAATTCTTCAATGCTTGGACGACGACATAAAACTCCTTTTCGTAAGACGTGTATTTTTGCCTACCTTCATTTAATGTTTCACTGAAGTAAGCTATTGGATTGTCTTCCTGGCTGAGTATGACTCCAATGGCTGTACCACTAGCATCACAACGAACTTTGAAAAGTCTGTTAAAATCAGGCAATCTGAAAATTAGCCTTTCAGTAATCTTCTTCTTCAATATCTGGAAACGTTTCTCTACAACTTCGGTCCAATGGAAAGGCTGACCTGCCCTTCTGATGGTATCCAACATGGTTGCGTAGATTCCACTAAAATTCTTTATAAAATTGCGATAGAAACTTGCCAACCTGTGAAAACTTCGAACTTCGAACAGATTCTTAGGGGATGGCCAGCTGATTATGGCCGCAAGTTTTTCTGGGTCCATTTTTAGCTCACTTTACGAAATCACAAAACCCAAATACACTATTTTGTTCTAAAAGAAAGAACATTTTTTTAATTTTATCAACAACTTATTTTGCTATAACTTCTCCAAAACATATCTAATGTGTCGAAAATGTTCTTCCTTGGTCTTACTAAAAATCAGTGTATCGTCAAGATATATAATGATGAATTTTCCAATAAACTCCTTCAACATCTCGTTCGTTAGGCGCGTGAAAGTGATAGGGGTGTCACTCAACCCAAATGGCATCACCAACCATTCATACAAACCTTCATTGGTTTTGAAAGCTATTTTCCATTTGTCCCCTTCTCTTATTCTAATATGGTGGTATCTATTCTTTAGATCTATTTTCGAAAAATATGCTGCTCCACTCAAGTAGTCCATCATGTCATCCATTCGTGGAAATGGAAACCTGTACCTGATAGTAATTTTATTTATTTCTCTTGAATCAGTACACATCCGCCACTCGCCTCCTTTCTTGGGAGCTAAAATTGTTAGAACTGCACACAGACTTAAACTTTCCCATATCAATCGTTTGTCCAACAATTCCTGTACCTACTTCCTGATCTCTTTGTTATCCTTAGGGCTCATCCGGTAAGCAGCTTTGTTTGGTAATATAGCTCTGAGGATCAAATCTATGTGATGACTAATACTTCGCTTTGGTGGTAACTTATCCGGTAAATCATCCACCACAATGTCGATAAATTCCTGTAACAAATCCTAAATTTCTTCAGGTAAGTCAAAAATTTGTATGCAATAGCACTGCTCTTGGTCTCCTTATAATGACATACTTTATCTCATTATCTTCAATCTATTTAAAAAATTCTTTCGCCCCCATCAGCAGAGCTTTTGTCCCACTATTCTCTAATGTTTATTCTTCCTTGATGGGTACTAGTGTATGCTTAATCCCATCCTTGACAAAATTGTAGTAGTTTTTATTTCCGTCATGAACAACTTTTCGGTCATACTTGCATGGTCTACCTAGCATAATATGACACACGTCCATAGGCATGATATTAAAATTTACCTTGTCCCTATACTTGCCAATATGGAATCCCACCTCACATTGCTTGTCAACCAGCAGTTGATGCCCTTTCTGTAACCAAGACACCTTATAGGGAGTTGGGTGCTTTAAGATTTTCAAACCCAATTTCTCCACCATCTCTGTAGCAACCAAATTATCAGTGCTTCCACTATCTATAATCAATTTGCAGCATTTTCCATGTGACTTACACACAGTCCAAAATAATGCCTTTCTTTGGGTTTGGTCAGCTGTCTCCTTTACTGACTTCAAGAGTACCTTATTTAAGACTAAGGCCTCTATTGTCTTCGGTACATTATCTACCTCTTGGGGTGGTTCCTCTCCTTCCTCTGTTTCAGCAGCATATGCTGCTCTTTGTCCAACCTGTTCACCTTCAAGACACTCAAAGGACATGTGTCCCCACTTGTGGCACTTGTAACACTGGTAGGAAGCTCCTCTACCTCTGCCATTACCCCTTCCTCACTGGTATGGCCTTCCTCCCCTAATGCTACCTTCCTTTTCTATTGTCCCTAAGGTCTTTGAACTTCTGCCTTCTTCACTATTGTTGCCAATCCTACCTCTGCCAAAGGATTGTCCTTTCCCTCTACCAGATCCACGTCCTCTTCTGGCTTTCTGCTTCCTAGTGATGTTTTCTTATGCCTTCAAGGCACTCTGGTATGCTTCCTCTATGGTTTTTGGAGAAAGAATACTTATCTCATCCAATATCTCCAACCTTAGGCCATTTACAAACCTCGTTGTTTTTCTTGCGGCGTCTTCAACGTAACGTGTTGTCAAATTCACTCAATAAAATTCTTTGGTATATTATTTCACAGTCATTCCTCTCTGTTTCAAATTCTGCACCTGCCGATATAGAGCAATCTGGTAATATTTGGACAAAAACTTACCCTTCATTTTGGTGACCATTGTGGTCCACTTTTTAATGGGTGGCTTATTTGATCTTCTCCTCTCTGCTTGGACACTATCCCACCATAAGGCCACATGTCATTTCAACTTGGTGGTAGTGAATTTAACTTTTCTATCTTTGCTGATCTCCTCACATTCAAAGTATTTATCTAACTCACTGATCCAGTCCAACAACACTTCTGTGGACAAACTACCATCATAGTTTGAAATCCCAGGCTTTGGTTTACTGCTAACCAATAAAACTGACCTTAACAATTTGATTTTAGGTCCTTCCTCATCTCATCCATCTATCGTAATTGTAGCTTCTTCCTCATAGTCGTCTCCTCCTTCCAGATCCCTTCTCCTTCCTACTTCTACTGTTTCCAAATGGGCACTTAGGATTCTAATATCTTCTCTCAATCCTTCATCTACTACTCTTTGAATAGCTCTACCATAACCTCCTTCCTTCCATTTTGTAAAAAAAAAAAAATAACCTTAACCTGCTTTGATACCAAAATTGATGGGACTAGCCCTCATCACTTATGGCATATAATTAATGTGTGATTGCGTGCATGATTTTTATGGCTGATTGGTTTTATGGCCCGATACTGGTGAGTTAGAGTTGTGAGGACCATTGTCCTGTCTATGGGCTTCGCTTCTCCCACCTCTTCACTATGCCAAAGAAACCATAACCTTTGTCATTTTATTGTTGTTATGGTGCTCTGCTGCTCTGTCTCGGTGAGGTCTCTACTATTGGGTCCTGCTTCATTTGCTACTATTACTAATTCTTCTCACTCCTTGTGAGAAGTGGGTGCTCTGGCGACTCAGACCTTGATCCGTGGCTTCCTTCCTTCATTTGCAAAGGTTCGGCTCCTCTGGTAAGTGAGCCCTCGTTAAACCCTCGTCCTTGTTTTCAATTTCTTTTTATGGTTCTATTTCTTGGATACTTATGGCCTTGTTTGATGGCCACTGCAGGTGAATGATTGGGCTCACTGGCCGTTGGTCTCTTGCCCTGAAACCTACGTTGTTATATCAGGTAGCGTTGTGCCTCGACGTTTCTCTTTCTGTCTATTTCGAAGTGTTTTGTGTTTGCAGTCTTTACTTGGTCTATTGTCAAGGGTTTTGGCTTCGGTCTCACCATTTCATGGTTTGGTGTATTTATGCCTCCGGGCTGTTGACTTACGAAATTGTAATTATGTCGGCTCTGTGGTTAACTTATGAACTCGTAGTTATTTTCGACACTGTTATGGATGGCCTTTGTTTCATTGTTCGGTCCCGTAGCTTGTGTGTGACTTTATATTTTTATCTTGGACTGTAAATAAACACAAAGATTTTAAAAAGAAAATATGTGAATGATACAAGTTTTTTGGTACCTGTACATGTTTTTTTCTTTCTTTGTTAGTAATTTACTTGACTATTCTGCAAACCCTCGCTGTTGATTTATGGAACTCGACTGCATTTTCTTCTTGCCTTTGTGATAATTTCTTGCTCTCTGTCACTATTATCAAACGGGTAGATGAACTTAATTAATTAAGTTTGGAGGAAAAAAAAAACTTTAGGCTGCAATATATGGACTCAGATTTTCTTGCTTCTCGAAATGATTGTGTGCTTCTTTTTATTCAATACTATGATGGATCATTATAGTGGCTTTTTCCTTCCTTCCTAAAGATCACTGTACAGTCATTTAAACTATCAGCAGTTACATTTTAGTTATTCATTGATAACTGTTCATCTTTGTCTGTATTTTAAAGTTAACTGAAACAATAAATTAAAAATAAAAAGAACAATAAATAAGAATAAAGAGTGGGTTGGGACAACCTTCAACTTAGTGTAAAGTTATAAATGTTGTTAACTAGAAATTTAAATGGAACTTAAAGAAAAACTAACTGAAACTCCTTTCGGTCTACGAAGACAAATACTCCAGCCATGACCTCCCTTACCTGAATGCTCTTGCATCACAACTATTTGGATTTGTAGATTTCAGTGAAATCGAGATCTACTTAGTGACCATACTCACTATTAGTAAAGATGTCATCGTAAAAAATAGTTAAATTTAAGAAAAATATAGTTGAATGAGTGAAAACTACTTATTGGATGCACTGATGTAAGTGTGTATACTATTGATGTAAGTGTGTATACTTATGAATTTCTATGGGTTTCGAGTTAAAGAAATAAAAAATTGGTTTTCTGGTTGTGATGTCATGTTTTTCGTGGTTTTTTTGTTGCGATGTTTTTGTAAAGTTGCTTTCTGGGTTATACACATTATTTTACTAAATATCTAAGATGTATAAATATCATCACTAAGAGTAATTAACATCTTCTATAAAGAATAGAGTTGTTTGAGTTACATAAGTTTCCTGGATGACATAGAGATCAACAAAAGATTTATTGGATGTACATATCACTCATCTAGATGGTGGAGAGAATGAGAGTGAAATTGAAAGAGAGGGTGAGTGATTTCAATAGTTCAGGGTATGGTAGAGGTGTGAATATGAATGCAGTTATGAGAATGAGAGTGTGTACAATAAAGGTGGTGGTTGTGGTGCTCATGCTAGTGATGGTCACACTTATTATATTTCTTCTCACGAAGAGAGACATATGAATGGGATGCAGAAGTAGAGGAAGTAATGCATATAAATCCATGCACTTTCTCAGAGCCAATTGCTTTTTCTACTTTCTGAGAGCCATTTGCTAGTACTTCATTGCATGGAGAGGGGCAAAGAGTAGGCATCACCTATGGAGAACAGGATTCCTCGATATTATTCTCTAGTATAGTAACACATGTATTTTATATAGGACTAGAGAAGACATTTAATATCTTCCATTCGGCTAAAAAGTTGACAAAAATGCCTTCCCACCCCAACCCTAGAGAAAACACATATAGAAGTAATTAATTTCTACACCAAATTATATATTTTGATAATATATATTTTTAAACTTTTAAGTTAAATTTATTTTATTTTTTATAAAAAAATAGATTTAATAAGTTATTTCATCAAACATATTTCAAATATCTTATATAAAATTGGAAAAAAAACATCTTAGAACCTTAATTGTTAAAATTAATATTATATATAATATTTAATAATATTATTAAATAAAAATATTTCATTTTTTAATTTTATTTTAATATATTTGAAAATTATAAAAAAAAATCGATGAGTGGGTTTGCACCATATTTCATAAGATAGATAGCATGAGGAATTGGTGACAAGTAATCTCCCTATTCACAAAAATCACATGAATTCAAAGAGAGGAATTGTGGTAATAATTATATCTCAATCATGGATCTCTATTGTTTTTTACTTTATTCATTTTGATCTTTTAAGTTGGAATAACATTTCCCATTTAGTTTTTCAATTTTTTTTGGAGATATATTTTCACCTCTTTTTTATTTTTTCTCTTTTTTTGGGATGCGTCTTTGCTTTCCCTTTATAAAGGGTAGTTTGAACATTCAAAGATTTTGTCTTTCTTATGCATATTTTTCTTTAAGTTTTGTTAAAAAATGTTGTTCGAATTCCAAGATTGAGTTCTTAAATTTAAAAATATATTGATTGCATTCATAGTTTTTTTGGCTCTAAATGCCTTTGTGTATTTTAAAAAACGAAAAATTACCGAGTTGTCTTTACTGTGACTTTTTGGAATATTTTCGGGTGGTTTTTTTCCGGTCTAATTTCTTTAAAATCCGGCACAAATTTATTGAAGTCACATGTTTGATAGATAACCTGTGCACAATGGAAATGCCTTAGGGGTTTTTTACTGCGTTGAATCCGTTGGAAGATTTTCTAGTGGTTTTTTACTGCGTTGAATCCGTTGGAAGATTTTTTGGTGGTTTTTTTCCGGTCTAATTTCTCTAAAATCCGGCACAAATTTATTGAAGTCACATGTTTGATAGATAACCCGTGCACAATGGAAATGCCTTAGGGGTTTTTTACTGTGTTGAATCCCTATACAGTATGAAAACCAATTTAAATAAGGCAAATCAAGTTTGGAAAAATTACACTAAAGACAAGTCCAAAATTAACAATTATATTTGTAAATTTCAATAAAAAAAATAACTTATAACAATTAGACTTCACCATATTACATAAATCAAGAAAACTATACATTTTCAACTTGGTTCAATATTAATATTTTATATTTATCATTTTATTAATTTTAAATACATTTTGTCTCATTTTAAACCAACACTTTTTGGAAGCTTGTGAATCATAGAAAAATATTTTTGACCATATTTAGCTTTAACCATTTCATTAAGTTGTAATCTACAATAAACTAGCATTTGCACAAATTGTTGCAAAGGAAACACCTATAAAATGTGATATGTTATGTGATCTAACTATAGCCGAATTTGATGAAAAATAAATCTTAATGTTAATTGTAATACAACCAAACAATCTACTCAAATAGTAGCGCATATCAAAGAAGAACATACATGAAATAAAATGTGATATGTTATGTGATCTAACTATAGCCAAATTTGAATGAAAAATAAATATTGATATTAAATGTATTACAACCAAACAATATAGTCAAAACAGAGGCATGCACAACCTCGTTCCGAAGTGCTTAATCTAAGACCATTCATTAAAAATTTCATCCCATACGAGACCTTTATCATTCATTGCCTTAGCCAAACCAAACCCTTCACCCTCATCTTCACCCTCATATGGTAATGGTTCTAGATCAATTTTTTTGCTAGTATTATGTGTTTCCATTTATACACGTCTCCATTAGCATAATCAAAGGGCTCATTCTTTAGATAAGGATATGTGGGAGCCTTCTTTAGATAAGAATATGTGGGAGCCCAAATTTCCTGTTCTACAATCAATTTTTTATCAAATGCATCTATAAATTATTACATGAAATATTGTTCCCCGGGTACTTGAAGGGCAACCCCTCATTTGAAGGACAACCCCTCATGTTTGTATCTTGTAGTGTAAACACACATTATGCCTAAAACATTCATCAAGTTGCAAGGAGAGAAGCCAAATATGTGTGTTGGATGGTGAATGGACCAACTTAATCCTCCTTTATTCTTTGTAGCCTCAAATACAATATCTTTGAGAGTTTAGTAAAAGTTGGGCACAGGTAGCATAGGAAGCTCTTCATGAAAGGGTGCCTCATGGGGCTTGAATGGTGAATGGACCAACTTAATCCTCCTTTATTCTTTGCAGCCTCAAATACAATATCTTTGAGAGTTTAGTAAAAGTTGGGCACAGGTAGCATAGGAAGCTCTTCATGAAAGGGTGCCTCATGGGGCTGATATTTGCGATTCTTTGCCACTGCATCAAATGGACCAATGTAATGTTTCACCCAGTCTAAATAAAAATATGCTATAAATTCTCTGCATTAGGCAAGAGGGCCTTTAACACATTTATTTTTGGATCTTTCATTAATGGTTTGAAATTTTCTCTGCGTATTAAGAGGTATGAGTTACTGAAATAACAATAAAAAAGTGCAATATCATGAATAAAAAACAACAATTCCAAATGCAACAAGTTGCTTGTCATTTAACCCATCCAAATATGAGTTTGATAAAAACATTAATATTGTGAAGCCCAAGCATTCATATTCAGGTTTCATATGTGAACCATTTCTATGTTGTCAAAATACATAGTCGAGATTAACAACCCAGACATACATTTCATACAGGTTTAAATGGATATGTGTTAATATACGTATTCAATACAATCTACCTTCAATTCGCCTATACAAAAAAAGTGTGTAAACTATTTAACATCACCCAATAGAGCACCTTAATACTTTTGCAATGGATAGAAACATGTAATTAATAGCCATAACCTTCATGATATTTTGTAATGACAAAGTGTGTAAACCATTTAACATCACCCAATAGAGCACCTCAATACTTTTGCAATGGATAAAAACATGTAATTAACAACCATAACCTTCATTATATTTTCTAATGATCGTCAAGTGATTTGCATGTAATTGGTTAATGTCAACAAGCACTAATTTGATAGAAGTCAATAATGATGGAATGTGGCTATGGGGATTGTGAATGGTATGTGAGATTTGGTTTGTCGTATCATGTGTTCTCGACCAAATCCCCAATATTTTGCATAATCTCAATGCCTTTCTACAGAAAGCGTAGCATAGTGTCTCTCAATCCCAAGAGCTATTTCAACTTAAAACATGACTTCATATAAAACAAAGTGAAACCAAGTTTTGTGGAGCATAGGAGGGTGGAGAGAGAGTATGATTACTTGAAAGTGAGGATCAATTCATTTCCAGATTATACAAAAGAGAAGATCAAACTCTTACAATGCTCATGAAGAGATTCATTCAATGAGAGCATAAATTGAGTTGGGAGGTGATCCTACAAAACCATTGAAGGTAATGAAGGCTACATAGATGGTAGATGGGACTCACTAGTGTGGAACAATGATTTCCCCTTACAAAGAACATTACAAGGGACATCATCTAGGCATAAGTATAAGCAACAACACCAGATGCTAGCGTTTTTCTTTTAACTTTTTATTTTTGTTAGTGCATCAAGATGTAATCCCCACAAGGTTGCATTGCACACAATGAATTCAATTTGACTTTGACTTAGGTGCTAGGTTAAAGGAGTAGCCACTTTGCCAAAATTTTGAAAGCCATTTCATTTGGATGGATATTTCACATCTAAGAATGGAATCAAATTGGATATGATAATTTAGTTTTCATTGTTTTATTTTGATTCATGAGAGGCAAGAAGCAATCATTTTCAAGACAATACTTTGTTACATTGCCACAACTTCTTTTATTTAGTGGCAATACAAAAAGTTTAGCATGCCTATGGAGCGAATGTGCCAAACAATGAATTCCTTTCATTATACCCATATTAAATTGTTAAAGGAAGTCCATTTAAATCTTCAACAATCCTAGAACTTATGCAATACTACTTCAAATGAAAATCTAACAATTACAAACTTCTTTAATGGAAAAAGTAAATACATGTTCTCTGGTTAATGTCAACAAGCTCTGCTTTGGAAGAAGGCAATTGGATTGTAGCTTTTCCTTTGTGGAAACTAACTAAAAGTGTGCAATGATATTTGATTAAATAAACAACACAAGAAACAACATTTTTCAAAGAAATTCATGTGCCCAACACTGTGTTCCATAACCACGAACACATGCTACCATAATCGTTTTTATTGTTAAGAGAAATTAGTACCGAAAACATTTTTAATATGTATGTGGTTAATGACAACAAGCCCTACTTTCGTAGAAGCCAATTGGATTACATCTTTGCCTACAGAAACTAACAACGATTGTACAACAATATATGGGAATTTGGTACTTTTCTCTTAATTCGTAAAATATTCTACTTCTCTCAAACTAAGGAGAAACACATCTGAGCTTTGAGGATGTAAAAAAAGCCCAACAACAAAGCTAGAAATATTACTTCTTCTGGGTGGATGCTCATGAAGAGATTCATTCAAAGAGAGCACAAATTGAGTTGAGAGGTCATCCTACAAAGCCACTGAAGCTATTTAAGGTTACATAGATGGAAGATGGGACACACTGGCATGACCATTGAATTCCCTTGACAGAGAACATGCCAAGGGAGATAACCTAGGCATAATTCAAGTATAAGAAATACGACATGATACCATTTTTAGTTTAGTTTTTTATTTTTGTTAGTGCATTAAGATGCAATCTCCACTAGGTTATAGTAGACACAACAAATTTCACTTGGCCTAGGTGCCACGTGAGAGGGGTAGCTACTCTTCAAACTTTTGAAAGTCAATCCATTTGGATGCATATTTCATATCTGAGAATGCCAAATCAGATATGAGAATTTAGTTTTGATTGTTTCATTTTAATTTAGCACAACTCTTATTTTTATGTGTATAGGTTTTAGATTTTAGCAAATATCTAAAGTTCATTTTACTTTGAGATTTTTAGAAGGGTTTGAATGTGATTTGATCCCTTTGAGCTCTTGGCATGAGAATTTAGTTTTGATTGTTTCATTTTAATTTAGCACAACATATGTGTATAGGTTTTAGATTTGAGCAAATATCTAAATTTTATTTTACTTTGACATTTTTACAAGGATTTGAATGTGATTTGATCCCTCTAGGATCTTGGTAGATACAAAGTTATGATGGATCTAGACTAGTTTACTAATGGCATAAAAAATCATAACTCATGTTCATGTGACACTATTTTAATTAATTAGAAGGAAAAAAATGACATATCCGTCTAATAATTACTAATAATTAAATTAATATATTTTAACATAGATCTTAACTTTTGATATATTATTATTGCTAAAAATATTCTAGAATACTAAATAGAGATTAAATCTCTAATGTCCATTTAATAATTCAATTAATTATAAGAAGAGTTTCGGCGAAAATCACATGAATAAAACCTTTGTCGACGCGTTTCGAACCAACCAATGTGGTTATGGGATCCATCATCATCATGAATGAAAATACACAATATCTTATTTCCTGGAATGGGGGTAATGGGTCCAATTGCAAAGCGAAGGTGATGGCTCTAGCGGGTCTGCTTTCTTTCTATATTTTCTTTAACATACAGTCCGTATCAATATTTGGGGATTCCAAAGTCATGGTGGATTATGTTTTGGGAAAAATCCATATCAGCAATCCTCATCTTGCAGGTTGGATGAATAGAATCGTGTTCCTATGGAGGAGGATGGAAGGATGTTCCATACAACACGTTTACAAAGAAAAAAACAAGAAAGCAGACATTTTATCAAAGGAAGGCCTTTTATCAGTTTCAGGTATCTGGAACATGAAGGTAATCTCTGATGAGGAAATTTTCTCTATCAAAGAATTTTCTCTACCTGATACATAATTTCAAATCTGGCAGGTTCCAAGTATGGTTTGTCAATTTTTTCCTTGCTGTTTTCCCTCTGACTTATGGTCGAAATATAATTTGGAATTTTTTGGAATTTTTGAATAACGCTCTTATTCCACATAAGATATTAGTTTTCTAAATTTTGTTTCTACAAAATTTCTTTCTGTAAACACTATTACATCAAAAAATGTTGTCCATCTAGATTGAACATCAAAACTTTTTGTTTGGGATTATGCTTCCCTCCTCCTTTCATATATTTATGCAAGGGAGAGTCCATTTTTTGCTCATATGAAGTTTCTATCTGGCAATGTATCTGGCAAATATATTATCTGCACATTATATACCTTATATAATATAATTATGCTTTTTCGGTCCTGAAAAATGTGAAGTGAAAGCCTTTCTTTAAATCTAAAGAGTCTATCTTTGATTTTAGAAAGATTTTATTTACTCAATCCATTATATTGACCTAAACAAAAAAATATTGACAAACCATTTACGAGATCCATTAATCTAATTCACAACTATTTCAACGCGTACAAGGATATTTCCAATTAATCTTTCTTGTGCGTGGGATATATTTTCAAATTTATGGCCATTTCTTTAATATTGAAAACTACAAATATTAAATTGATTTTAAATATGATCACTCTATGCTATGTATTGGCATACATTAAATTGATTTTAAAGATGTCAATATTTCATATCCTTCAAAAGCAGCATTGACACTGCTCTGTCCAAAATATAATTTGGAAGCGGATTTGTTTTTTTTTCACCGTACAGACAAGACGCCAAATTTGTTATTTTCTGTTTTAAAAATTTCAATAATCTAGATTAGGCAAAATATCTAATCCCATCAACCACATCTCTTTTGTACATTCAAGGCAACCATAAAACTGGATGGGTTAGTTACTAACGCCGCCGGAAAACCCAACACTGGCCACGCAACATTTCTGACAATATTTAAAGACTATTCAAAATGGGAAAATGATTGTTTAAACGAAAATTTGAACGCTTCGAACAATATCTATGACCAAATGAAATTGTAAAATCGATCTTTAACCCTTTTTATCCCACTAAGGCTCCGAAGAAAAATATTTAGTTGCACTGGAGGTGAGAGATTACTAGATAGAGAATGTTTGGTAACTGGATTGCGCTGAAACTTAGGCAGCGGACTACTAGAATCCACATTACAAGATAGGTGAATGCTTGGTAGCTGAAGTACCCTGAAACTTAGGGAGCGGACTGCTGGAATCCATTGTTGCCGCCATGATAACTTGAGTGTGCTGAAACATTGGCAATGGACTCCTGGTATCCGATGTTGGTAAGGAGTCGATTTCTTTCTTTCATATATACATATATTTTTTTTTATCTCAAAACTAATTAGTTATGGAAAGCTTAGAGGGGAGGCTTCCCCCACCACATTGAGATATGCTGGAGGGATTTAAAGATAAATCAAAGAGTGGACTTCTGGGGAGTCCCCTTCAGGTGTTCAATATGCCACAAGACATGGCACCTTATTAAAAACTGTCATCAACGCCTTGTTTTAAAGAACCAAATATATCAAGGTAAATATTTGTCAGCAAAAAATAAACAGAGGACAAAGTCTCCATACTCTGGAATGGCAAAGGCATCATCTACTATTAGCTCATCTCCATCTGAATCTGGAAAACTGCAAGGGGTTTTTAATCTTGAAGATGATTATAAAAAATCCTCTCCCCCAAGTCAGAAATCAGATCCTCAGTATAAAATTTCTCCATCAACATATCCCCAGAGTAAAGACGTCCTGCTTGAAAGCTAGAGAAGATATATCTCCCCAACTGATAAAAGGACTTCCAATCTTTTTTTACACTCCCCCTCTGAAACCTTCTGCTGATAAAGAAATCCCAATCTCTCTACCGACTCCTGAGCCAATCAAAAACTTTAAAGTGCACTCTCATATAACTTTTATCTCATCCTCCTCTCCTTCACCAAAAAGGGGACTAACTTATTCTCAGAAAGGTAAATAACCTATGGTTTTGGCTACCCCTCTAAACTCCCCCATGTATTCCTCATCAAATTCGATTGGTAGCGACGTGGACTACCTACTTAGCTAAAAATCGCTCGATCTAAGCCCCCTAAGCATTCTTAAACAGGGAATGCCATCCTCCCCTCGAATAAGCCCAAACTCTACAAAAAATATTATGGTGAGAAGAGAAAATAATAGGGGTAGCAGGCATTTCAGAGGAAGGGCTGATGGTGCAGGCGGTGGAGTTCGAAATCTTACCTTAGTAGATGTACCTATCATTGACATGTCGCAAGAAGGGCCTCTTAGAGCAAGTGTGGCCGAAAATCTTCTAAATGACTTTTATTATATCCATGAACTTAAGGGGGCTGGGGCCTGATCAAAATTTTTTAGCTCTTAAGAATCTTTTCATTTTAAAATAGCCCAAAATCATTGTAATCTAAGAAACCATGCATAGCACACCCGTATCTATTTCTTATTTTAGGAAATTGTTCCGCACTTGGCATATGGCTGCTTCGGAGGCAAATGGTCTTTCAGGGGGCCTAGCAGTTTTTTGGGACCCTGGTTGGATCAAAGCAAAAGCATACAAATGTTTTTTGGGAATTCTCATATCGACTTCTATTAAGGGAAAAGAGTGTCCCATTAACATTTTAAACAGTTATGCTCCTTACAAAAATAGGTTAACATACTGGGAGAATTTTTTCGCATTAGAGATTTTTGATATTGAGTATTTGATGATTACAGGAGGTCTAAATGTCACTTTAAGCTCTGATGAAACATGGGGGAACAGTCGGAAAAAAGATCCTCATGCTAATCGCATTAGATATGAACTGCTACACAGGAATCGTGTTGACATTAATCCGCCTAAAATGTTGCCAACATGGGACAATGGAAGGACTGAAGGAGCATAGATAGCAAAAAGACTCGATCGTTTTATTTTACATGCAAGTACAATTGATAGACTGGGCATGCCTTTTACATCAATTGGTAATGTCTTCATATCAAAGCATAGGCTGATATTCCTAGGATGGACAGAAAAGGGTTTTAGAAAAGGATATCCGTTTAAATTTAACACGCTATGTTTGGAAGATACAGAATTCAATGAAGCCATAATTAGAACATGGAAGGAATTATCATCAAAAGAAAATATGCCTCCTTTCTTAACTTTTAGAGATAAACTATCCTGCATTAGAAAGTTTGTAAAAGATTCGCAGTATAAAAAAAGGCTTCAAAACATAATAGCCCTTTGGGAAACCCAGATGGAATTGGACAACATCTTTGCTGATTTGGCTGTTCACCTTCTCCCCCTCAACAAGAGATGCCGTATAAAGGAGCTGCAAAGAAAAAAAATAAAAATCCTAGAACAGGAAGAAGCATCATGGAGATTAAAGAGCAGGGCTATTTGGCTAAAGGAGACAGAAACTCAAAATTTTTTCATAGGTTTGCAAGCTCAAGATGAGAAAATTTTTTTATATGGAAAATAAACGACGGAAAGGGAGACTTTTTGTACTCTCAATAAGACATCTCAAGTGAAGCCGTGAGATATTTTGGAAACCAATACAAGAGATCTAGTGAATGCAGGATACAGGACATTCTATGGGGTATCTACCTATTTCCTCAAATGTTTGACGATGAACAAAATGAATGCCTCTTTCAACTAATAACTGAGGAAGAACTTCTAGAAACCATGAAATCCTTTAAAAAGGATAAGTGTCCTGGCCCAAACGGCTGGACAATCAAATTCTTTATCCATTTCTTTGACCTTATCGAACAAGATTTGCTAAGGATGGTCGAGGGCTCTAGAATATCAGGCAACATTCACCAGATAACATCATCCACCCTTATATCCCTCATCCACAAGAAAAAGGAAGCTGAATCCTTTTAAGATTTTAGGCCGATATCTCTATGTAACATTTCATACAAAATCTTTTAAAAATTATTGCTGATAGGATTAAAGAAACTCTATCAAAGCATTTAACAAAGGATCAGCATGGTTTTTTGAAAGGAAGAAATATATTGGACATTGTTGCTAACACTCAAGAGAGTCTGTTCTCCATGCACACTAAAAAAAATGAAGCAGTCATATTCAAAGTTGATCTCCAAAAGGAATTTGACTGCCTTGATTGGGGCTTCATCAAATGCCTTCTTGCAAAGATTGGACTGAAATCTAACATGATAAACTAGATCATGGCCTATGTGGAGAAGGTGAACTATTCCATCATCATAAATGGGATTCCATCTCCTTTTTTTCTAGCTGCCAGAGATCTGCACCAAGGATGCCCGCTATCTCCCCTATTGTTTATCTTGGCAATGAACTCTTTAAGTTTGCACATCAATAAGGCAGTTAGTGAAAACAGGTGTCCCCATTGAGGATTTGTAGGAACAATTATATCTCGCATAATCTATTTGTTGATGGTATACTTATCTTTGGAGTGCTCTGCAGGCTCACTTGGTTATGCTTATATGACATCCTAAAAAAGTTCCAAAAGGCAACAGGATTACAAATAAACGAGTCCAAATCAGCTCTCTTTCATAATGATGGCAATTTGGAATTAATAGAGTGGATATCCTCACTTTTTGGGATAGAGGCACAGTCCATCAAGCATGGAATGAAATATTTAGGATTCCAGTTAAAAGCAAAAGGATAATCTAAAACGGACTGACAATGGATAATAAAAAGATATTACAAAAAGATTTTAGTGTGGGAATACAAATGCCTTTCAATGACAAGAAGAGTTATTTTGGCTCAATCAGTTCTAACTCAACTTGTGGTATATTGGGCACATCTCTTTTTTCTCCCTGCAAGCATTATTTAGAAGATGAATAAGATAACTGCAAATTTTATTTGGGGTGGCCAGGCTGAAAAAAGAAAAAAATTTCACCTGTCTAAATTATCCGATATTTCTTTGCCAAAAAATCTTGGGGGATGGGACCTTCTGGACCTGCGGAGTTTTGGAAAGGCTCTTCTATGCAAATCACTATGGAGAGGGATTTTCGGAGACGGTCCCTGGAGCAATACTATAAAAAAGAAGTATATGGGCAGTAAGGACATCTCATACTGTTTCAGGTTGGGAAGGATTGGATCCATTTGTGGATCAGCAATATGGCTAAGTTTTTGTAAGATAGAAGGTTTTTTCTTAAAGAATTTGGTATGGAGCTTCCAGTCTGGCAGCAAAATTCTCATAGGATTTGATACTTTTTTAAGCGGACAGGAGGAAATCATCTTGCCTGGGACTCTCCTTAATTTCTTCCATAGAAAAGGTTTTTTTTACTTGCGACAAACTTATTGCAGAATGGCATGGAACCTTTCCTATTTGGAAAGAAGATGGAAATATGAGGATGACTAATAATGTAGCAAGACAGTGGAAGAATTTAAAAGACTATTTGAGGAACTGTGGAATATATCGCTCCTTAGAAACCAATGTTCTCACATGGAAAGATACAAAAGGTCCAGCCCAGGTACAAGTAAAGGAAATTTACCTGAATCTGATAGCCTCAAGAAGTGCCATTTCCAGCCCTACTTTCCCATCAATTTTTTGGAAATCTGGTTGTCTTTCCAAATCTATTTATTTCTCGTGGTTGGTCTTTCACAACAAAAACTTATCTTGGGATAATTTAAAAGAGAGGAGCTGGCAAGGGCAGGGTTTCTGTTCAATATGGAAGTCTGAGGAGGAAAACAACTACCACATGTTCTTATTCTATCAGAAAATGCAGAAATGATGGCAAGCTCTAGAAAATCTATATGGTTTCCCTCATTTCTCTCACTCATCTATAAAAGAGGCATTTTTTGGTGGAGCGGGCAAAAGGAATCCTAGAGGCCTATTTTTATTATTTCCCTTTGGTGCATATGGCGATGGAGGAAGAACAAAATCTAAGGAAAGTAAGGAGCCTTTCATGGGTATTCTTCAAAGCATAATATCTCTTCTTGACTCCTTACCTGAAAAGACACAAAAGGAAAAGAGATCTAATCCCAATAGAAATGTTTATGATCATAACAAGCTCCTGAGAGCGTTCTTTGATGGAGCTGCATAAAAAAATTCATGTGGCTATGGGATCCACATCATCATGAACGAAAATACACAATATCTTATTTCCTCGAATGGAGGTAATGGGTCCAATTGCAAAGCGGAGGCGATGGCTCTCACGGGTCTGCTTTTTTTCTGTATTTTCTTTAACATACATTCTGTATCAATATTTGGGGATTCCAAAGTCATGGTGGATTATGTTTTGGGAAAAATCCATATCAGCAATCGTCATCTTGCAAGTTGGATGAATAGAATCATGTTCCTATGGAGGAGGATGGAAGGATGTTCCATACAACATGTTTACAGAGAACATAACAAGAAAGGAGACATTTTATCAAAGGAAGGCCTTTTATCAGTTTCAGGTATCTGGAACATGAAGGTAATTTCTGATGAGGAAATTTTCTCTATTAAAGAATTTTCTCTACCTGATACATAATCTCAAATCTGGGGGGTTCCAAGTATGCGGGTCAATTTGGAATTTTTGAACAACGTTGTTATTCCACAAAAGATCTTAGTTTTCTAAATTTTGATTCTACAAAATTTCTTTTTGTAAACTCTATTAGAGCAGAAAATGTTGTCCATCTGGATTGAACATCAAAACCTTTTTGTTTGGGATTATGCTTCCCTCCTCCTTTCATATATTTCTGCAACGGATTGTCCATGCGTCAGTTTTTTGCTCATAAAGTTTCTATTTGGCAATGTATCTAACAAATGCATTATTATATACCTTGCTCATAAAATTTCTATTTGGCAATGTATCTGACAAATGTATTATTATATACCTTATATAATATAATTATGCTTTTCGGTCCTGAAAAATGTGAAGTGAAAGCCTTTCTTTAAATCTAAAGAGTCTATCTTTGATTTTGGAAAGATCAATTTATTTACTCAATCCATTGCATTTAGCTAAACAAAAAAATATTGACAAACTATTTACGAGATCCATTAATCTAATTCACAACTATTTCAACGTGTACAAAAATATTTCAACTTGTCCTTACGATGAATCACACTATTTGATTCGAAACTCGTCGACAAAGGTCTTTTTCATGTGATTTACGCCAAAACTCTTCTCATAATTATGATGGATCACAGAAGCCTCAATTCAACAATTTTTTTTTATATAATACTCAAAAAAAAAAAAATTCAATTGATATTTCTTGGGCGTGGGGTATATTTTAAATTTGTAGCCATTTCTTTATATTGAAAACGACAAATATTAAACCGATTTTAAATATGATCACTCTATCTTATGTATGGACATACATTCAATTGATTTTAAAGATGTCAATATTTCATATCCTCAAAAGCAACATTGACACTGCTCCGTCCAAAAGATAATTTGGAAGTGGATTTGTTTTCTTTCACCGTACAGACAAGACGCCAAATTTGTTATTTTCTGTTTTAAAAATTTCTATAATCTAGGTTAGGCAAAATATCTAATCCCACCAACCACATCGCTTTTGTACATTCAAGGCAACCGTAAAACTGGATGGGTTAGTTATTGACGCTGGAAAACCCAATACTGGCCACGCAACATTTAAAGACTATTCAAAATGGGAAAATGATTGTTTAAACGAAAATTTGAATGCTTCGAACAATATCTATGACCAAATTAAATGGTAAAATCGATCTTTAACCCTTTTTATCCCGCTAAGGCTCCGAAGAAAAATATTGAGTAGTTGCGCTGGAGGTGAGAGATTACCAGATAGGAGAATGTTTGGTAACTGGATTGCGCTGAAACTTAGGCAGCGGACTATTGGAATCCACATTACAAGATAGGTGAATGCTTGGTAGCTGAAGTACTGTTGCCGCCATGATAACTCGAGTGCACTGAAACGTCGACAACGGACTCCTGGTATCCGATGTTGGTAAGGGATCGATTTCTTTCTTTCATATCTCAAAACTAATTAATTATGGAAAGCCATCGAGAAACAGTTAAGTCATTAAGAAACTGTTTACCGAGAATCAGCTTTAATTATTAGTTTTTTCTTAACCATTAATTATTAATTTTTATTTTTTTAAATATTAACTATTAATTTGATGGTCTTAGAATTTTCGACTATTTAACCTTCTATCTAATGATAATATTAAAATTCATATAAAAAACACTTTAGAAATAAAGCCGTAATAAAAAATTCTTCGAGGTTACCCCGTCAAATTTAACCCGTATTGGCGAGTGCCCAATTGTCATCCCACCCCGATCGGGGAAACTACTTTCCTTAAGTTAGCTGAATAGCAATTTAATGCATATTAAATTATAGCAGCGACAGACGACTCACGAGGCGTACATTCTACGGCTCTGCCTTGACTTTGATGAGAATTTGGTAGCATATGTTACCTTCTTCTATGGCACTCGGGACAATCTGCACTTGCTAAGCGATTAGCAACAGCACCAGGTGCCGCTTTAACAATTAGAGCACAGGACTCACAAAAACTCGGCAAAGTTAATGATGGGTTCTCCAACTGTAACAACCTTATTTCTCTGCTTCTCTTTATTTGTTCTCGTCTCCCTCTGTTTCCCCGTTACAACAGAGGCTCGAATGCTTGCCTCTTTTTCTTCTTCTGCTGTTCATCATGATCATTATTTTCCTCCACCGACAGGTATGTATGATGGTATTCACTTCTACCCGGTGAATTCATTTTATTTTTTTATTTTTTTTGTATGTCATTATATGTCTCTCCAGAGGATTTCGTATCAAGAATTTGGACGTGAAATGTTTTTGTTTATTTGCAGTACTGGCTCTCGCTTATAGATTTTTGATATGAATTGTTTTTCTTTTATTTTCAGAAGAGGGGTCAAGGGAAAGCACAATAAGAAGACTTCGTAGGCGTCCACCACTTGTGCCGAAATCTCCATCGGCAAACCCCCATAAATCCCATAAGCGAAAGTTTCCGCCGCCTCCTCAAATTAAAAGATAGGGCAGATTCTTAGATCTCCGATGGGAGGCACGAAAAAATAGGATGTCGGGCCGAAGTATCGGCTTCCTTGAGCCATAGAAATAAAGGCGAGAGTCCTACCCCTACGTAAGATATCTGATTTCCACAGTGTACACATTACCGCTTCCATCAGTAAATATATAGGCCAGTGTCTTAGCTCTTAGCTTTGTGTAAGAGATCTGATTTCCAAAATGCACACATCTCCTCATAAAATAATATATGAAAGGCAGCCCTATTGGAACTTATATGTTGGGATTTTTTTTATTTTTTATTTTTTCCAATTCATGAAGGCGAATAATTTCTTTTTAGTTATTTTTATGTTAAAATACCGGTTTCAGGACATAAACCAGTTTCAGCATGTGATGTATGAAAAGAGTATGGTTAAATATAATATATTTTTAATTTTATAAAGAAAGTATTCTTAGACTGTTTTATTATTTTTAAATAAGGAGAAGTTCAAGGTAGAGCATATTTACATTGCAAACATCCATAAGCCCTTTTAATTTTTTTTAAATAAGGGGAAGTTCAAGCCAAAGCATTTTTACATTCCAATCATCCACTATTATGATGCACTATTAACAAATATATTGGACTTTATATATTGATGTGTTGGAATGAAAATAGAATAGAGGAATTTACACCTAGTGTTAGAAAAATAAAGAGTGATTAAACATAATACTAAAATACATATTATATTTCTTGATTATATAAATAAGTTATATATTGGACTTGATATATTGATGTGTTGGAATGAAAATGGAATAGAGGAATTTATACATAGTGTTAGAAAAATAGAGAAATTAAACACAATACAAAAATACATATTATATTTCTTGATTATATATATATATATTATTCATTTTTTGATGTTAAGATTTGAAAAAGGTGGATGTATGATTCATAGACAACTCACACAATACTAAAATAT
>APFE031648332.1:29876-49887 GCA_000404065.3 Pinus taeda
GACACTTGACCTGGATTCTTTTGAACAGGTGCTAGTTGAGACTTCTCACAAGCCAACATCAGGGATTAGTGCCTCAACAATTGATACCTCTCAAAGACACTCACAGGAGACTAGTGTACCACTTGTAGAACCATCACAGCGAAAAGAACAAGAAACCATCACTACAACAACAGGGCAGTCAAGCATGTCAAAATAACCCAAAATCTCTTAGGAACAGGCTCAAACACAGACCCATCCAACTCAAGTTAACATGGGAGATCCACCAGTTTTACAGACTCCTTTGAATGAGAAAAAGAGCTTAAAGAGAGAGAGGGAAGTAGCTACCCCTACCAGTGGTCCCTTAGACTAGCCTGGTGCTAAGAGGCACAGGCTAAATCCTCATTCAGAGAAGGAATTTTTTGAAGAAACAACAGGCAACTTGAGGAAAGAAGGTGCAGATAGCCAACACACATTCCTAGTAGGAGAGACACCTTTTAGCTCACAAAGATAGGAGATAGAAAGACAACAAAGTGCTAAAGTATCATCCTTCAGACCTTCAACTAACAAGTCTCTAGATGTCAAAGAAAAGTTCAAAGAGATAAAGGCCCGAAATGAACCATTAAGGGCCCAAGTCTACAATCAATATATGAAGATGGCTCCCACTAATCAAGCTAGGTTGATGTCAGCTTGTGACATCAAGGAAGGAAAGATGCAGATGAGCTTTTTGAAGCCCAAAGTACAACAACCCCAATCACTGGTAGATTACCTCAAAATTTATTTTGAGGTCATGGCCATGGACATTCACCCCCTAGATCAGATTGAATTACATAATTAGATAGGGAAAATGGTGTATTCCACCTTGATAAGCAAGGTCGTGATGGCCCATAGATTAGAGAATTCATTGAACAACATTACTACTCAGTTACAGGTAGAAAGAGCCTCCTCACAAGCTAAGGACAACATAATTAAATCACTAGAGGAATTGATTATTGGATTGGGTCATAACCCAAAAGATGTAAAAGCTACAGAGGCCTTGATAAAGAAGAAAGATGAAGACATAGCTGCCCTAAGAAATTAGTTAAAGTTGCCTCCATCAAGGCATCCACAAACTATTGGAGTTATTGAAAAGAAGGCTGAGGAAGAGCTTATGGACCTAGTCCTCAAGCTACATGAACAATTAAAGGAGACTGAGCAGGAATTGGAGAAATTAGTAAAAATAAAGCAGAGTGAGTCGACCTCTCAGCCTCAAAATGTAGTACCAGTAGTCTCCACGATAGTTCCTTCAATATTGGCTATAGACCTTGCATCAATTGTCCCTTTGGCCATAGCAGAAGCTATCACATGTGTAGTTAGAAGTACAAGCATTGGTACATCACAGGTGGGAACTTCAGGTCAGAGCACTGAAGGATTAATCAAATCCATGGAGGAGATGAAACTCCAAGTCTCTGAATTACAGAAGGTAAAGGAAAAATTTGTTACCCTAGAGCAGAAGTATGATGTCTCAAAGATAAATTTTGCTGAAGAGGTGAGGAAGAATAAAGGCTTAGCTCAACAAGTAAAAACATTGGAAAATGATCTCACTTTTGAAAAGCCTTTAACAGATATTAGGAAAATTCTATGGACCAACATCACTCAGTTAATAAATTATGTTTGGTCATCCATATGAATCATTTTTGAATAGATTGACCTGGTGAAGGTAGCTCTTCATGAAATTCAAAAAACTAAGGAAGAGTTGGAATGGAAGCTTGAGGAAGCTATCAACCTAATAAAGTTTTTGAACAGTAGGAATAAGTACCAGTTAGAATAGCTGAATATTGAAGATAGAATTGCAACTATCTTAGAAATAAAGAAAGTATTAACAAAAAGAGCTCTAATGCAGAACTTGGAAAGGAAATGCCAGAACATGCAGGAGGACATTGATGAATTTATGGAAAAATTTGGCATTTTACAGAGCAAAGGATTTCCCAGTCCTTTAGCTATTAATAATAAATTGATGAGGCATGACTATTATATCGACAAATTGGATCAGTATGCAAATCACCAAGCTAGTTCATTAGCCAGTTCATCTGCACCGAAGGCACTTCCTATAGGCAGAGTTCTCTATGACAATCTAGAAAACCTCTTCTATGTGGAGCATGAATTGAAACATTTGTTTCCTGTGTAGCCTAATTTTGTAAAATATACTGAGGTAGATGAAATCTTCAAGAAGCTACAAAGGACTAGGATACCAAGGAATGATTGGTGGATAGATATGACAAACATCTTATAATTTACCTTGGTAAAAAAGTAAATTGAGGTATTTACCATGGTCAATTTTGGTAAAAGAAGATGAATGAAGATAAAGCAGGTAAAGAGTATCAGAACAGGTCAAAGAGTATCAGTAAGAAGATGAAAAGCAAACAACCAACACAGAATTACGGGCAAGACAACAATATGCTCAAACATAGGGCCTACCTCCACCTCACTCACAAAAACAGGGACAACAAGCCATCAATTCACCTTTAGCTTCTATCTTTGAGACCATCTATCTCTACTTTTATGTAACATATAGTTAGTCTTCCTAGATTATATCTCTCTTAGTTATGAGATATTTTGTTGTAAATTTTTGTATAAGTACTTCCCCATTTGCAGTACTTAGGGTGGATTCTTAGACATTTCTGTAGACTTATTATTTTGGAATAAAAGTGTTGTTGGACAATTCTTGTATGGCTGGCTGGATGAAGAAATAAGGCAAAGGAATTTTTACAGGATTCATGTGTCAAACATTGGACAAAAAATTATTCTATATCTTATGTGTTATTGTTTTCTGGTTTAATATTTCATGTGTTTCATATCTGAATAGTAAACGAAAAAGTATATTTTAGAAAGTGCTTTATTGCATTCTGTCTTTAAAATCATTTTTATTCTAAATGTTTTCTTCTAAATTATCATCGGCAGGGAATTCTTAATTGCTCCTTGCTTCTTAGTTTATCATTATGGTCATTTAATAAGAAATTCTTAATTGCATTTTATTAGTGATTGCCCACATTCCCTTATATTAAAATTTGTTGAAGGATTCTTAATTTCCCTTCTTCCCTTTTAAGACCATTTCACCCTTTCAAGTTACCATTAGTCCCTTTTTTAGCTATCTTGCCCTGTGAAGCCCTCCTTTGTTGAAAAAACCTGATCCTGTTAAGCCATCCTTAGTTGACTCCATAGCCCAATGGTGTGAAATACTTCATTCTATTCATCTGCTCCTGAATTCCACCACCAAACACAATCAAAACACCCAAGTTTGTAACTAGCCAAATATCTCATAAAACAAAGCTAAATCTCAAAGAGAGAGCCCTCTCTGAGTACATATTGGCTAGATTATGTACTTAAAAGTTAGTTTGTGGTTACCATGGACCCCTTTCCTTCTTCTAACAACTTCAAGGAAAATCTAAGTGATAACAATGTGCCTGGGTTTGCCACAATGAAAGCAGATGATTTTGCCTCTCATTGATTTTGATCGGCCTCTCGATTTTGATCACCCTTGCTGGCCTCGATCCATTCTCCTACCATGATCAGCTAGAGCTAGAGCTTCTCATCCCTAGTTTTCCGTAATTGACTTACATCGCAGCTCCTCATTCATTAAACTGCTGCTGACATCATCAAACTTCAGGGTCCCTGTAGTTGTTGAAGTGCTCATAGCTACAATTAAATTTTCCCATCTATCAGGCATAGAACACATTAGCAAAATAGCTCTAATTTCATCATCAAAAATGGTTTTAATAGAGACAAGTTGATTAGTAATAATATTAAATGCATTCAAGTGCTCAGTAACTGAAGCACCCTCCTTCATTTTGAGATTATAAAACTTCTTCATCAATAACACTTGGTTTGATGCCGTGTTCTTCTCATATAGATCATGGAGCTTCTTCCATATTCCTTCATCCGTCTTTTATCCAAACACATTGAAATACACAATCTTTTCTAAATATTGGCAGATTGTTGCAATCACCTTTCTATCTAGCTTATTCCACTCTTCATTTGTCATCGATGAGGGTTTCTTTGTTGTGCCCTCAATCGGCAAATATTGATCCTTCAAAATCAGTATATCCTCCATCTGTGATTTCCATAGGGAAAAATTAGCCCCGCTCAACTTCTCCATATCTGTAACTATTGTCTCCATTTCAATCAAATTCATGCCCCATAACACAAAAACTACGCTTAAAAATAAAACTTTAATTATTACTTTTTAAGATTTAGTAATAATGACCTTCCTCCTTTTAAAATACCCTTTTCAAAATTCCTGCTCCTTTTGAAATATACTTTTCAAAATTCCAACATCTAATTATATATGTTTCATAATAAATATAAAAAACATATATAATGTTTTAACCTTTTCAGATTTCACACATACATATGTTGGTTTGAGAAAAAACTTGATGTATACGCGCAAGCTTGATGTTAAAAAAAACTTACGAACACCACATTTCAACTCCAATCTCCATGGATCTCCACATTTCAAACTCCAGTAACACGTTTCAACATAGGTCCACGAGCTTGCTTTTCTTGCAGCAACTGTCTTTTAGTTCTAGCTTTCCTCAACTATTTCTTGGACAGATCCTTCAACAACTCGAGGGGTAACAGGCAACGTTTTAACGAACGCTTCCAAAGTAAGGTGATGGCACTAAGCAGCTTGCACAGTGGATATTCAACCTTGGTTATGATACCAGTTGTTAGATCAGAGCATACATAACACACAACAGATTCATACTCATAGACTTAGATGGCAATAGCAGAGAATAACTCACAGAGACAGACAAATGGAGAAACAACAAGATTACTCACTCAAAAACAACGAAATAGATAAAACAAACATTGGAGAACAGAAATCACTTTGCATTACATAACAGGCTTGCGCCTTGGCTTACCTGCTTTCCTTGGCTAGATAAATTACAAATTTATAGAGGTAGAAGAAGGATATAGAATCCTGTATGTGATTCAGATGGAGATCTAGAATGATCTAGAAACTAATGGCAGTGTAAAAATATCTAGAATCCTGCATGTGATTCTAGAAACTACTGGCGGTGTAGAAGGATCTAGAATCCTGCATGAATTTGGCTTCACACTTAACAGAATGAGTACATCACTTTTTGAAACAGGGTGCATGGGTTTTTCAAAGGTATATATATATATATGAAATTTGTATTATGAAATTCATATTATGAATTTTCAATTTTGAAATCTTCTTGTTTATGTGAAGAAAAATAAAATATTAAATATTCACACTAAAATTTCAAATTTAATATCAATCTGGGAGATATGGATCATGATAATAAATATATATTATATGTCAAGGAATCCATTGGCATACTACATTCAAATTTTCCTTAAGGAATTTCTACACGTGAAATAGAAAATTAAAAAAAAATGAAATTGAACATTGAACAAGTCTCAAGATAACTGATTTGGCTTCCTCAAACCATGTCATCACTCATCAACATTAGTGTCATCATGACAACATCACTAAGCTCATCAATCAACAAGCTCTCGAGGGAGGGATCAATCTCATATGTAGGATCTTGCTAATCCATATCAACTGGAGGTAGCTCAATAAGACCATTTGGTTATATCTCATCGTCCACACATGCAACATCATCTTTGTATTGGTCACATCTCTTGAAAGGACCCTCCTTGTACCTTGGGTTTTCGGGGAACCAAGCACCCTTTTATGGGGTACCGAGTATCCTTTTTAATTTTCAGAGTATCAAGTTCTCCATATCCGAACTAGGTTCGAAAGGGTGCGTTTGAGAAGAAATTGAACTGGTTTCCGGTACGGGCATGAAAATCCCACCCCTGGGTTCAGGTACCCTTGCTTCATAGTGAAAAAGAATTCTTATATCAAAATACATACTTTTGAGAATTGATTTTTTATATTTTAATCATAATATTTGAATGTGTATAACCAAAACATATTTGTCTCTAATGTAGTTTCTCATGAAGAGAAAGTAGAACCATTGGTATTGCAATTTTGTTGGTGTTTTAACATCTAATGTCATTGTGAAGGATGATATTTGCATTCTTAATCTAATATTTTTACACAAGATTATTGGGGTGTCTTTTCTTGTGAGTAGACTAGTGGCCACTCTTCTTTTAGTTGATTTTCCAACTTCTTGATAAGTGAACAACATTTCAAGATGGGTAAAAGATAGATTGTGAGAATTACGTGAGAAGAAGGAAACTAATCAATTTTGTAACAACCTCTTTCATTTGCAATCAATTGTTTCTCTCTTGCAAACAGAGAATGCAAAACTCAAGAATAGCTTTCAGACTACTATGGCTGAGAAAATCAACAAGGTTGATAGTTTAAGGGTACAAATGGGAATCTATTTCCATCATCTTGTAGATGAATGAGATAAGGACAACCTTATTCATGATTTGTAAGAGAGAGTTAAGAATCTCTCTCATTTAGAAAATGTTGTCTTGAAGAAGGAAATTTGTAGGCTATAGGAGATAAATACTCATCGGACTAGAAATGTTACTTATTTAAAAGCCTCAATGGAAATGCTTTGTGAATATGTTGACCATCTTCAAGAAGATAACAGTATATTGTTTGATCGATATCGTACCTTGAATACATTTTATGATGCATTGTTTTCGCAATTGATTGAGAAGCAAGATATTATTCAAGACTTGTAGGATTACAAACAAAACCTTGAACTAGAAATTAGTCAACTACATAATCCTGAGAATGGGACTATTGTTGTTGACCTGCCAAGCTCACCTATTCCTTCTTCCATTTTCGATGTTGTTGATTGTAGTCTTGACGTTGATATTGATGCTTGATCACATGATTTTGTTACACCTATGGTTGAAAAGTTTGATCACATGCTTTTTTTGCACCTATCTTTGAAAAATACACCACTGGTATTGGAACTAAAATGCTAGAAAAAATGGTTATACTATAGGAGGACTTAGGAGAATGTTAGAGTTACTAAAGCGGGTATCCTTTTAATATTTTGTGTGTTGTAAGCTCACATAGGAATTCTTATCCACCCAACTCATATTTCCCATATTCTATAGCTTTTATGAGTTGTTAGCTCTTATCCACCTAACGTTTGGGAAGTGGTGTTCTTATCCACCCAACTTCCTTGTATAAATATATTAATTCATCGTAATAATATTTCTACCTAGTATCGAAGTAGGTTTGGGCCTAACTCCTTTAGGGGAGAGCCTAGGATCCTTGATATGTCTCTCTCAATACATTGCACATTAGTTATTTTATGGTGTTTCCCATGTCCTCATCAGTTATTGATTACTATTGCAATTCACACACACGACAAAGGGCATTGTTGTATTTGTGGAATCATTAAACATTCACAATTCTATTGATTTGCAAATCGTGGAATAAGTCGTTGGCGTTTAGTGTACGTGTAGATAAATATAGAGCAATTGGTTGGTCAAGCAATCAAAACTCTCACATTTGAGACCCTCGGTAAAGAGTAGTAGGATATCGAGTCATGGCTCCCACCGTAAGGATTTGAAGTCTTCAAATACTAAGGATTCACCACAACATTCCTGACTCTTCCATTGTGAAGAGTAAGAAATCATCACGATTAACAAATAAGCCCACATTGATGTTGCTTTAGACCGTGTTTTTCCCTTTCCTCTTGCTTATATATATGGATGCAATCTTCGTAGCTCACAGTTTCAGAACAAAGTTGACTAAGATGGTAATCAAGCATGTTAGAATCTTGTCCTTGGGGGGGATTGGGTTATTTCTCATAGCTCCTCGATGCTAGTAATATTTGATAACATGTTTTTGATAGGTAGCTTCTGGTTTTGCCACACGTAGGTCACCTACTTCGATGAATCCTCAATAGGAAACTTGGCACAAAAGTATGTAAAGATGGTCATGGATGTGCATAAGACCACGAGCACCATTGGATCCCAAAGCTTCAAAGATTTCCACAGTTGGTAGCTTTGGATTTCCTTCATCACATTTTAGCATATATTTATCTCTCTTTTGGGGAGGAGTTTTTTCTCTGAGGTTTTGTCCCTTTCTTTGCTTATGAGAGGTTATTATTATACTTGGGTATCTTAGCATGGATTTCTGTTAGGACCCAATACTAACTTTTTTTCTTAATCTGTATGTTTCACTTATTGTTGGTGGTGGGGAGAGTTGCTATAGTTACTAAAGAGGGTATCTTTTTAAGATTTTGTGAGTTGCAAGCTCACATAGGAATTTTTCTCTACCCTGAACATACTACCCATATTTTATAGCTTTTATGAGTTGTTAGCTCTTATCCACCTAGATTTTGCGAAGTGGTGTTCTTATCCACCCTTCCTTGTATAAATACCAATATAAGAATAATTTATTTCTACATGGTATTAGAGTAGGTATGGGCCTAACTCTTTCAGGGGAGGACCTAGGATCCTTGCTATGTATTTTTCGATACATTGCACAGTGGCTATTTGCTAGCTTTTCATGCATCTTCATCAGATATTGATTATTGTAGAAATTCATACACGTGGCAAAGGGCATCGTGTCCATTATTGATTCCCCGATACCTTCATTTACTGCCACCTCGATCACATACAAAGATTCCCTAAAAATCTATTTGATCCCCACTTTTCTAGGGACATCCTCTGCTGCTCGTACACCACTTGAATTCTCCTCTTTCCAAAACATCACCATTAAGAAAAAGAATTAAAACAAAAAATCGCTCGCTACGGAAGGAAGCTCCCTTGAGTTGATCTTGGGTGGATTAAGCCTCCATTTGTCTTCTGATCAATGTAATACTTCTTAGGAAGTTAGAGAATAGATTACCACTACATCGTGCTCATAATGATTATTTTATCTCTTAGCATTCGTGGGGTAGGCCGTCCCCCAAAAAAATTGCTTCCCTTAGGCAACTTCTTAGCCTTCATCATTCGTCTATCATCTTGCTACAAGAAACTATGTTGTTAAGTGAAATTGCTAGAGAGACATTCAAGAAGATTTTCCCAAACTAGAACTCTGGTGTTATTGACTCAAATGGTCTATCTAGGGGACTTATTTCACTATGTGATCTTAGGATAGTCACTTTTAATTTAGTTTTTTCATCCTCTATTGGCATTATAATCAAAGGGAAATTCATGGGTTTCTCCCTCCCCATCACCCTTGTGAATTGTTATGGGCCATTCAAGAATGGGGAAAGCTTCTAGGACCAGGTACAAGTGAGCGGACTTCTTGGGGATCACTCTCTTCTCATGTAAGGAGGCCTAAAATTCACTATTGTTGATGGTGAAGCATGGGGTTTTAAAACTATAACTGACCTATTGATCCACTACTTCTCGGCTATGCTTCAAGAACATATTCTTCATGACATAACCCCTTTTCCATTATCCCCCACCCAGAGGAACAATAGAACTGGTGTAGATGGTATTGCCAAGAGGCTGGACAAACTTATGTTGGAAGATTAGCTAGATGATCACATGGGGAGACTGTGATATTGGAATTTCCAAAAAAAGATTTCAGACCATCTTCCCATTTTCCTAGAGTTGGATTATGATGGTAAAAAAAGAAATACCCTTTCAATTTTAACCACTCTCTATTGGAAGAGGTGTCTTTTAAGAAACTGGTGAGAGATATCTTGCAGAAAGTCATGACTGATAATAACACATTTGCTGTGATCTTTTTGACTAGGAAACTTTCTAATCTCAGGAAGATTGTAATAATATGGGAATAGAGTAGAAAATTGGAGCTCTAAGATAAGTTTCTGGATGTAGAGACAAAATAAGAGTACTTGTCTCGAATATTCCCCAACTCTAATTTTTCAGTTGAAATGACACAAAGATTGAGCTTACTGGAATCCAAGAAAAACATATTTTAAATTTTGAGCATGATCCATGGTGTCTAAAAAGTCAGCCTACATGGATTAATAAGCGAGATTCCAATACAAAATTATTCCGTAATTATGCAGATCACAAAAGGAATGTGAACTCCCTTTGGGAACTTGAATCAGCAGATGGGAAGAAGGAGTCAAGTTCAAAAGAGTTGAAGATGGTTTCTTCATTAAAATTCTCTAACATTTTTATAGATCCGAGATCTTCTAATATTAATACTTAGCTTGAAATCGTTAATCATTACCCTTGTTTTTCAATCAAGAGGATTCTATCCGAATCGATAACATTATTACTTTAGAGGAAATCAAAGAAGTCCTAAAACAATTTTCAAAAGACAAAAATCCTAGACCGGATGGATGGCGGGTTGATCTTATGGGACCCGATATCCAAGCTATGGTGGAAGAGTCTAGGAACTAAGGGAAATTTTTGTCAACATCAATGCTACTTATATTACTCTAATCCTTTAGAACTCCAAGCCAAAATCCTTCCTGGATTACAGGTCCATATCCCTGTGCAATCTGGTTTACAAAATTATTACTAAGGTGATCTCTAATAATACCAAGCTTCACCTTGGAGAGAAAATATACCTTAATCAATTTGGTTTCTTAAAGGAAAGATAAATCCATGATGAAAATAGTATCGGATAGGAGGCTCTACATTCTATAAAATCCAAAAAACAGAAAGCTCTGATCCTCAAAATGGGCTTAAATAAAGAATTTGATAAATTCAGTTAGACTTATTTTAGACTTGTCCCTCTATAGATTGGTCTAGGGTTGGAAGTCACCAATTGGATAATGGTTTGTGTAACTTCAACAAATTTATAAATTTTAATCAATGGCTTTCCCTCTAGTAATTTCTCTAGTTCTAGAGGTTTGAGAAAATGATGTCCTCTATCTCCTATTTTATTTCTAATGGTAATGGAAGGATTGAGTTGCCTTCTCCTAGAAGAGAAGAAAAAATGAAATATTACTGGTATAATAATTTCATGAAATCGTCATATTACTCATCTCCTATTTCTGGACGATGTCCCCCTTTTGGGTATTGGCTCCGTCACTGAATGGAAAGCATATCTCAATGAAATAAAGAGTTTCTATAATGCTATAGGTATGGATTTAAGCTTGAACAAATCATGCTTCCATATTTCTCTATCAACGCATACATCCTCTCAGCTATTCAAACATTTCTTCCCCCACAATCCTTCTCTCTGGAAAGTGGCTTTAATTATCTTGGTTATTTTCTAAAACTAAACGATTACCATAGAAGAGACTAGAAATGGCTAATCGGTAAGGTGGATAAGAAAATTAAGCTTTGGTGCTATAACTGGCCACTTTAGGGGGATGAATGCTTTTGGTCAAATAAGTTCTCAAAAACATCCTTGTATATTGTATATCTCTAGACAAGATTCCCTCTTCCAGTCTCAATGCTATTAGACAATTGATGTTCATATTTTTATGGATTAGGAAAAACACGAAGGAAGGCTTACATCTCGCCTCTTGGAAATTACTATCTACTCCCAACAACTTGGAGGATGGGGATTCAAAAATATTCCTTGTTTTTCCAAAACCTTGTCTCTATAAAATTTGTGGAGAACCTTATTTGGGAAGGGTCTATGGAATCAAACTATAAGAAGAAAATATCTTAGAAAAAGGCCAGTGGTCGACTAGATGAGAGGATTTTTAAATAAACCAAATAAAGGAGGCTTTATATCATGGGAAGCCCTCACTACATCCTTCCCATTCCTCTTTAGCTTGCTAGCCTAGAAATTCATGGATGAAAGACATATTATCCTAGGCAAGGATCCCTTCATAGGAGGGGCTCAACGTTATAAGTTCTCCTTTGAATTATCCACTCCACTCATATCAAAAGGTTTGGTCCAACTTCATGAAATGAAATCTAGATACTCTATTAGGTCTTCTATTTAATGGCTTTCAACAACAAATTTGGGACTCAGTAGCATGTTGACTAAGGAATGGATGAATTTTATTACAAAGATAAATTTAAATGGAGTTAAGCTTTGCAACACCCCGTACCATTTAGTATGGAGTTGGGACACTTCTTCAGGGGAAGTTAAAGCCCACCTAAAATATGAAGCTGTAACTTTCTCAGAAGTAGAACCAAACAAAAAACGGTGGAACATGTATATTTGGAAATGACACATACCAACCAAACTAAAGTGCTTCACTTGGCTGGCCCTCCATAATAAAATTTTTACCTGGGAGAATCTTCAAAAATGATGCTTCATTGGACCAAACTATTGTAGTCTATCCAATCATCATGAAGAAAATATAGATCACATTTTCAAAAATTTCTATATTGCATAAGAAATATGGGACAACGTATTTAGGTATAAAGATGGTAACACTTTCATCATATGGTCCTATTTTGAGGAATCTCTTCATTTATGAGCAAAGAAATCCAAACACTTTAGTCCTCTTCCTGTCTTTGTGGTTTGGGGCATTTGGCTCCTTAGAAATGGAATCTTCTTTAGGAATGAAAGAAATAAGACTCTTCCTAAATTGTCCATGATATTTTCTCACTTTAGAGAACATATCCATGAACCCTCGATTAAAGGATCAATAAGACATAATTCTCCCGTGATCCATATTGATGGTACTATTGGCTTTTTTGATAAGGATGGACAAAGAAATTTATATGGTGGAGGGGGAATAATCAAACTATCTAAGAATATACCCATTCAATTTAGAATTTACAACAGTATTGGAATAAACACCAAAGCAGAGCTCATAGTTGCTTGGACCCTCATGACAATTGAAAAATTCAGAAAGATTAACAATATCAAGATCTTGGGTGATTCAAAATGTGTTATTAATTGGCTTCCAAGTGTGGCAAGGCTTGAAGTACTAAATTTGGATACCTAGAAACTTAGAAGTGGAGATATTAGAGGTTACTTCTAGGAGATCCACTTTCAACATATCTATAGGGAATTCAACATATGTGCTAACATATTATCAAAGAACGCTCTATCTATAGAGCCTAGACACATTCAAATTGAAGAAATATTAAGAAATCATATTCAAAACTATTGTAGAACATATGGACCACCTCCCAATGCTTCAACAGGACTAAAGGTTGCTTCCAGAAAAAACAATTTTTAATCAACTAACAAGCCACTATATAAAGAAGAATTAAGAAATTCAACATACATTCACTCTTGCTTTTGTCTTACTATAGTAAAATAATCAATAATATTTTTTTTTTGATGTAATCACAAAGGATGTAAGTTTGTCCAGAATCTCCATGGACTTAAGAGTGCCAAAATTATTCAAGTTTAGAATATTTAACTATAGCTCTCAGATATGGCATAAATAATGTAAGTTATTGTAGAACTGTTGTGCAATCCTCAATCTGGGGATAAATATTAATTTCTATAACAGTCAAATGTAATTTTTTTATTCGAAAGAATAAAACAAAGGTAACTTTTTAATTGAAAAAAGAATTTACAAACATATTTCAAAAGCATTGAGGGGGGACAATTCTATGGTAATGAACTGAGGAGGGCCTAAGCATAGTAATAAATAATAAACAACTGTTGGGATTCACAACACAAAGGTCTGAAATTTATGGATATGAGGGAACATTTATTTTAAACTATATAATGATGAATGGATATTGAATGTAGATATATGAAGAACTTTTTCACTTCTTTCCTTTCAATAGCATGATATTTTATTGATATTGCAAAGATGGGGTGAATTCCCTTATGACTTTAGACAAAGCTTGTTGGATGTGGAGCATGATTATTTAGAGGTCTTTGTTTCAGCCGGATGTATACCCCAGGAAGATTATACACCCCTCCACGTCGGGGGGTGTGAGGGGGACTTGTCCTGCCCACGGGGGTCTGGGAGCCAATGGTCCCCTGGCAGGGGTTTCGAGGGCAGCGCCCCTTAAGCTAAAAATAGATGTAAAATTGCCTTGTAAAAGTATAGTAATTTTTAGTCAATCTGGGCCATTTATTAGGTGGATGATCTGATGGTAGAACTTATGTTTAGTTTAGGGATTTTTTCCTTAGAAGGAAACTCCTCTCTTTGTATGAGGGCATTGTATTGAGGCTATGTAATAGACGTGTATTCTCAGAGTGAGAAATAGATAGGTTAGACTGTGAGAGAAAACATATGATATTACAAAATATTTTTTGTAGGTTGTGTCTCTTCATTTTTTTGGATAATAGAAAGGAAGGACTAGCTATTCGGGGTGGACATAGCCCAAACTGGGTGAACCACGTATATTTGTGCCTCTCCAGTTTTATGTGTTTGTGTTTTTCCACATATTATATGTCTTTCATTTCTCTGTCATATATATAATTTTTCTAACAATGCTAAGGGGTCTAAGGCATGCACATTTCCTTATGGTAAACAAATTTATTGTTTAAATAATGGTAGATCATGGAGCACATTCCTCAATGGGAACTATGTAGGCCTTTTTTTTGGAGTGAAGAAAGAGGATCTTTATCCTTTGTCAATTTCATGAATGGTACTGAGGGTCATGGTTGACAAGTCACACAACATATGTAAGAATGGGACCGAATATGGGAAGACAAAACCGACATTGAATTTCCAAACTCTTAAAATCATTGAGGTGCATGAACAAATAGTCCATAAAAAATGAGGAGGAGCTTGCAATCAAGCTATGTTACCATGTGTTATCACTGAGCTAATAAAATTGGGTTGTGTCAACCTTCAACCTAACATAACTATTTCAGACCACTTTGACTGGAAGTTAGTCCTTCCAATATGAGAGGGCTCTCTCAAATACTTATTAATTTCACTTGAAAAAATTCAAACTACAGATGAATAACTCTAATTTCTTTTTATATGGTTTCACAGGCGAAGGAAAAATGTGATGACTGCTACCATTGGGCATGGAGTCAAATTAATGAAAATTATGGCCAACAACAATATTTAATGGAAGCTAAGGCATCTTTGGCTTTGAAACTAATATCAAATGAACATTGAAAGTCATACATAGTAAGTGAAGGAAATTGGAGTAGTTTGACAAGATTTCCAAGTAATCAAAGTATTATGAATACCGATAGTAAAACATAAACAACATGGCAAGAACACATGAAAGCCATGACATGAATCTGAAGTACACAAACAAAATTACTACATATTTTTATATTAATAGGATCTAAACATTACATAAGGCCAGTTCTTCACATTATCGACCAACCCTTTTAGAGTCAAGGATCTACAAATATATAGTGTAAGACCACCATCATATCATTAATTACAAAAATCTGCCACTTGGGCTAGATTCAATAAAAGAATTTTGAAACCTTATCCTTGAAATCTTATCCTACTTGACACCTATTGATAAATCTTAGGAATTTCTATTTTACATAATTTGAATAAAAGTAGGACTCTTCCACCATAAATGAACTAAACCAAATTCTGTTTGATGAAGCTTATCGAACCAAACTGATTTTCTGAATATGCTGGAGTTGATTATGTGTCTCATTGCCACGTGGATGTTGACATGTCTGGCTTGCTAATGTGTCTCCTTGAAAAATAGGAGTTGATGTGGACAACCTTCATAACATTTAATCCATTTGTTGCTTGGATGTTTTATGTTCAAAAACTTCAAAAAAATCCAAAAACAAAGTTTTTGACAGTTTTGTAGCAAATTTTAGTAGCAAATTCAAAAAACACTCTTCTGCTACCCTTTTCTCTTTTCGCAATTTCTGAGGTTTTCAGTGGTGACGATCCTCATTGAAAAATATAGTTGAATGGGTGAAAGCTACTTGTTGGATTTATTGATGTATGTTTGTATACATATGAATTTTTGTGAGTTTCGAGTTAAAAAAATAAAAAATTGGTTTTCTTGTTGTGATGGCATGCTTTTTTTGTAGCTTTCTTAGTGCGATGTTTTTGTAAAGTTGCATTTTGGGTTATACAAATTATTTTACTGAATATCTAAGATGTATAGATATCATTACACATTATTTTATTAAATATGTAATATGTATAGGTATCATCATTGAGAGTAGTTAAAATTTTCTATAAAGAATATAGTTGTTTGGGTTATATAAGTTTCTTGGATGACAACGACATCAACAAAAGATTTATTGGATGCACAGATCACTCATTTAGATGGTGATGAGAATGAGAGTGAAACTGAAAGAGAGCATGAGTGTTTTCAATAGTGTAGAGTAGGGGAGGAGTGTGAATCTAAAAGTAGTTTATGAGAATGAGAGTGTGTACAATTAAGGTGGTGGTTGTGGTGCTCGTGCTAGTGATGGTCACACTTATTATACTTATGGTCTCCATAAGAGATTGCTATAGTTTTCACGAAGCGAGACATATGGATGGGATGTAGAAGTAGAGGAAGTAATGCATATAAATCCATGCACTTTCCCAGAGCTAATTGCTTTGGCTACTTTCTGAGAGCCATTTGCTAGTACTTCATTGCATGAAGAGGGGGAAGGAGTAGGCATCACCTATACACAAGAGGATTCCTTGATATTCTTCTCTAGCATAGTAACACGTTTATTTTATATATGACTAGAGAAGACATTTAATAGCTTCAAATCACCTAAAGGTTGCCAACAGTGCCTTCCCACCCCAACCCTAGAGAGAAACACATATAGAAGTAATTAATTGCTACACCAAATTATATATTTTGATATTAGATATTTTAAAACTTTTAAGATAAATTTACTTTATTTTTTATAAAAAATAAATTTAATAAGGTTTTTTTTTTTGAAGGTTAAGCGAGACTTTATATTAATAGAATACATTAGAATACATAATGCAGAGTGGGAGTCGAGGGGACCTCCTTGTGTCTGCCTTTATCAAGTTGTGTGGGTCTGGTTTGAGGACCCATCAAATATTTCTCTGTTTTTCTTAATAGAACACTTACATCCGGTAGAATTATCAATATAGATGCATACATAGAAGAATCAAAGAAAAATTCCGTGACCGTCATGCGTTGCATGTTTACATGGCTCGATTGTCCTCATTGTTTATGGCATTGCACTTAGCTTTGAGTTCCCCCTCCTCTAGGTCTTGCCAAAGGATGTGATAATCTTCAAGATTGGACTAAACGCCAGCATTGGCCATGGCGTTGTCCAACTTATTTGTCGTTATTTGAACCTCTTGAATGGTGACACCTTGAATGTTGCTAAGGTGGCCTTGTAGGTCCTTCAGGATTGCTGAGAGCCTCTTGCTTGGGGTTATCTTATCCGCCTGTGTGCCATTCTAGAGTTTTTGCATCATCTTGATGACAATCTCTGAATCTCCTTCCACCACTAGAGGTAGAAGTCTATAGCAATCAGCTAGGGTGATGCCTTTGAAGAGAGTGATTAGTTCTGCAGCGTTATTGGTATTCACGCCAAGATTGTCATGATATATAGATGGATGTTACCATCATGATCCGTGACTGCTCCACTGTAACCGGATTTTCTCGAGTTTTGCTTTGATGCCCCGTAGAAATTCAGTTTGAATGTTTGAAATGGATGCAGATACCATTTATCCTGTGTCATCGCAATGGAGGCCTGGTTCCTTCCTGTGGGAGTGGTCTTGGCTTTGGGATTTAGGATCTGGATTATCCTTTGGTCATTCGAAGATGTGTTTCCCTCTTGCTGCAATATATCCACGGAATGGATCTATTCTATGATGAGTTGCCGCATCTTTCCTTTTAACATTTCTACTACCATCGCCAAATTCTTGAAGATTCTTGCATTGCACTCTTTGAACATGATCCAAGCTATGGCTCTCGAAATGAGATTCCATGCTCTGTTAAACCCCAAGAAAAAATGAAAGACTGACTTAGGCATGATCACATAAGTCGTAATCGCTAAATCTAGTACTTGACCATCAACCATAATAAAAAAGACATGATATTTAGTTGTTAACCAGTAAAATAATAATGGTTTTTTCCAAATTAATTTAGAAATGTGTGTAAATTAAAACACTTAAATGAAGGTATAAACATATTTAAGTTGAAAACACTCTATTTTAATAGAAAATTGTATACTTTGCAATTAAAGAATAACACAAAGGAAAACTGTATGCAGAGAAAACTTGTAGTTGACTATACCAAACAAATCCCAACTAAAGTACCAACATTTCGCTATTACAATAGAAGAACAATTCACGATTCATGAGCTGTAAAATACATATTCAGGGTGGGACCTTGTAGTTTATAACTATTGGGTTGTGTTATATTCTGTCCACATAGTTAATAGGGGGTTTGAGGGGTTCCCGTAACCCCACTGTATGGGGTCCGGGGCAGCGCCCCAGAAAATTTTGGTTTTGGACCCTATGTTAGTTTAGGCGGACCCACCTATGGTTTTGTGTAGGATTTTCGCACATGTTTTTTTTGGACGCGATGGTTTTCGGTCCATGGTTTTGGACGTGGTGGTTTTCGGTCCATGGTATTGGATGCTTCGGCATGTATAAATATGTATTGTAACATTGAAAGGAACAATAATGAAAAATCAAGCTGGTAGTCTCGGTTTTGGGATCCACTGGGAAATCTCTGTGTATATGTTTTTTATGTGTTATGCTCTCGCAATTTTTATTTTACATGTGATTTAGAATTCATATGCAGGTAATTTCTGTATGGGGTTAAAACTTACATTTGGTATCAGAGCTGTTTTGGCTTCAAGGGGACGCCTTTGTTGCTGAGGGGTTTCACTCGGGCCTGTGGTAGACCCTGTTCAGTGAGAGATCTGCGAGATCGATTCTGGTGGTGAAAGAAGATGACGAGCAGCGGAAAGATAGAGATTGAGAAGTTCAATGGTTAGAGTTTTGAGTTGTGGAAGCTCAAGATGGAGGATCTGTTGGTGGATAAAGATCAGTGGATCGCGGTAGATCTGGGTACTAAACCAACGAGAGTGACCAATGAAGAATGGAAGAAGTTGGATTAGAAGGCAAAGAGCACAATAACATTGTGTGTCTCAGATTCAATATTACTGAATGTATCAGGGGAAGCTACGGCGAAGGCTCTGTGGGACAAGTTAGGGACTTTGTACCAATCTAAGTCTTTGGTGAATAAACTATTCCTGCGAAAAAAGCTGTATAACCTGAGTATGAAAGATGGAGACTCGGTGACAGAGCATCTGAATGCGTTTAATACTGTGGTAAGTCAGTTATCATCTATTGATATTAAAATTTCAGATGAAGATAAGTGCATCAGTTTGTTGTGTTCTCTACCAGATTCGTGGGATAGTCTGGTTATTGCAATAGGTAGTATTGCAACTGCTTTGCAGTTTGATGTGAAATAGTCTCAGCCTTGCTGACGGAGGAGATGAGACGGAAAATTATGGACAACCAGAATGGTGATGCCTTGTCTGTACGAAGACGGTCCCAGAATAGAAACAAAAATAAGTCATCGAGTGGGAGATCTAAATCTAGAGGGAGATCTAAATCTCCAGGAAAACCTACAAAGGTGGTGTGCTGGAAATGCGGAAAGGAAGGGCACTTCAAAGGGAGTGTAATCTAAAGCTCCTGATAAAGGAAAGGGATTTGATGATGCTCCTTCTGCAGAGGCGAAAACCACCTCAGATGAAGGTGGGGATGTGTACTTGGCTTCTTCAAGTACACATGTAGATCATGAGGCATGGTTAATTGACTCAGGTGCATCCTTTCACTTCACTCCCCATAGAGATGGTTCTGCGAGTATGAGAAATACGATGGTGGTGATGTCTTCTTAGGAGATGATAGGAAGGCTAGAATCATTGGTCGTGGAAAAGTAAAGTTGACGTTGCAAGGTGGAAGGGTAAGAACCCTTCCGGGTGTTCTGCATATTCCTGCGTTAGCCAGAAATTTGATTTCTGTAAGCAAGTTGGATGATGCAGGTGTAAATACAGTGTTCGAGAAGGATACCTGCAAGATGGTTCGAGGAGACTGGTATTGATGCAGGGAGTTTGGATTGGAACTCTGTACAAGCTGCAAGGTAACACTGTTGTTGACGGGTGCAATAGTTCTATGGTTCCTGAAAATGGAGTGGAAAATCTAGTGGTCTCTGGAGAGAAGACCATGCTATGGCATCAAAGGCTTGGACATATTGGAGAGAAGGGCCTTCGAATACTTCATGGTAAAGGTATGGTAGAAGGTATGAGTAATAGCTCTCTGGATTTTGATTTCTGTGAAAATTGTGTATATGGGAAGCAGAATCGGGTGAGGTTCCCCTCTGGTGGTAAGAGGACGAAACA
>APFE031648334.1:0-48380 GCA_000404065.3 Pinus taeda
GAAGGATGTTGATTTCCTTTCAATTTCATCGTCACATAGTATGATTTATGATGGAGATTTGGAGATCCCAATTACAAGGACAAACATCAGGCTCCTTACAAGGAAAATGCACGGGGAGGAAGACATACTTGGCGTTAGTAACCAAGGCATAACTCAACCATTGGAGGTTCTACAGAGACTTCAATTTGCAGGCTCGAGATACACAAAAGGAGAATACTCGAAGGAGTCAGATTCTTCCGAGACAGTGTCGAAATCATCGAGGAAAGACAATGATGGGAACACATCCCCATCATCCTATGGCAGTTTCCATTGTAGGAAAAGAACTGAGGCAAGCTCTCATCGCCATACTTACACCAGGGATAGCAAGGAAAGGTATAATCAGTCTCGACATTCGAATGTTCATTTCTATTTTTATCATGTTTTTAATGATGAACGTAAAACATGGAATCAAAAAACACGTACGTTTTGTGGATTGCATAATCATACATTTTCTAAGTGTTGGAAAGAATGGCAGCACACAAAAGGATGAGGCGTGGAATACCCTATAAACAACAGGTAAAAGAACATGTTAACAAGATCTGGAGGAAGAAAACCTATTGCAGTCATTGCGACAGAAGTGGCCATCAAAGAGCCACTTGTTGGAAGCTCCATCCAGAGTAGCGCCTTAAAGACAAAGTGTCGGTGCATGAACCAAGTGAAGAAGTTGTTCAACCATCGAATGCGCCACAAGGAGGCAACCCATTCACCTTGATAAGTGAAAAATAGTTTCTAAATATGTTAGTGTTTCATGGTCGTGCTTTTGTAAATCATTGGTTGCATTTTAAAATGTAAAAGTGATGATGTGTTTTCCATCACTTGTTCAATAACAATGATGTCTAGTTTTATTTTATGTTGCATGATAAATTGTGAGAGTGATGTTGTGTTTTCCATCACGTGTCAAAGAAACAATAGTGTTTGGCCTTATATTGTCAATCATGTGTTGTAGTGATGATGTGTTTTCCACCACTCTTTCAAGCAACAATGATACGTTGGCCTTGTTTTCATAGCTGGGGTATTGCGTCCATCTTGATGTAACTTGACCATCGAGTATGTGTTATAGAATCGTGGCAAGTGTGGGACGCTTGGGTCATTTGTTGGTCATGAAAGTCAAGCATGTGAAACAATGTACTACAGGTTGCAGAAGTAGCAAGTGTCGGCTCATTGCTTAAGGCTCCGAAGAAAAAAGGTGAAGGAGATGAGAGCGAGGCCCTTCAGGACGCTAGTGATGCCGACAAGGTACATAAAAGTTGCAGATTGTTTTTCATGCTTTTGGAGGACCAAAAGCTCCTCAATGGGGGGGATTGATCTAGGTGGCTCTAGAGACACACACAGGCCAAAGAGGACTTGGGAAAGCTCAAAAATCAAAGTGTTTAGATTATTCTCAAACTAGGACCAGAGCGTCGATCTTGTCATCCTGATCACGACAATGTGAACAGTTCGTCAATCCGAGTCTGGATGAAGGAGATAGAGGCAATCAAAGTTGGGTTAAATTTTGATTACTGGGTAGGTTTAATGAGGACACAATTTGCACTTTTCTAGCACACAAAATCCAGTCACCTGCCCCTCCCATGAAACTCTCCACCTAAAACTGCAACAAACATTAATACTCGTGGTGTGCCGGCCCTTGGGGCACGGACCCAACCACACTCCACCTCACACATATAACAACCCACAACAAAAATATTAAGTGTGACCGGCCGGCAGGAGGTGGGTACAGTGGACGGGCCACCCAAGGTGGGCCCAGCCCAACCGAAACCCAAAAAAAAAAAATTGTTTGGTTTGTGTAAAAAAGGGAGGAGGCGAGGTTTGACCATCCGATCTCCTCCCTACTAAACCGGATCTCAACCATTACACCAAACCACCTTATTGAGAAATCCGCCCACGAAATTATATTGAAACATAGTTTGTCAATGCGCCCAGGCAGATGGAAGAACCAAGAGAAGGCACGCATTTCGAGGTGGAGGATGCAGTGCACGTAGTTTGAGGCAACATTTTGCAGGGGGCCAAATTTTCACTTTGTCAAATTTTGACAAATTTTATATGGTTTCAACACTTCTCGACACGACGAACGCAATGGAGCTGTCCATTTCTCCATCATATTTCTACATTTTTTGACCATTTTTCATTATGCAGGTGGAACCATGACTGCGACAAAAATAGGGAGCATAACCATGATCCTTGAAATTTTCCCAAGGAGTTAATTTTTCTCCATGTCGGAATATAGTCAAGTTTACAATCATTTTTCATGGTTTTCCATAGGGATCACAATGGAAAGGTCAAATTTGCCTTTCAAGTTGCATATTTCCAGTCCACCCATGGAGTGAAATCTTTGAGGAATCTAGTGGGAATCTAAAAGATTCCTTGAGACCCAGATTCTCAATTTCTCAATATTCAGAAATTTGATAGTCAATTTTGCACTATTCGATGCCAAAAATCTGATGGTGCGTTCAGATTTTCATTTGCTTATTTCATTTTTCGGCCACTTTTCTAAGTGGAGTGCAAGTGTTAGCATTAATGTGGGAGCAATCATTTCCATGCAATTGATGTCGTGAGATCAATGGTCTGCACAGCTTCAACAGTTTGACATTCACTTCTTCAGATGGCCCTTGGTTGTGAGGTATACATAGTTTATTCATGTACTTCTTTTGCTATGCATCATGCTGCACAGATCCCTGTTGTTGTTGATGAGGGATCTTGTTTATTACTTGTTTTCATGATTTCTGCTTGATGTGACACAGAATCGTCTATGTCATGTACTTGTTGTCATGATTCGCCATGTTATGTTTTGATCTATTTGTTGTATGTTGATGGGATACTCATGTTTTCATCATGCATGTTTTGCATTGAGATCCCCTTTATGCCATGTTAGTGGGATGCTCATCATGCATGAGTTTATGTCATACTGATAGGAGTCCTTTTGACTAAGAGTTCCTATAGCGGAGCTTCTCTTGGCGCCACTCCTGTGTGAGGGTATTTTCCTTGTATGATCACAACACCATCTCTTATATACATCATCACTATTGACATCACTTAATGTAGTGGCCTACACCATCTTGACACCGAGGCTCGGAGACGTAGTCCCTCCTGGACAAACTCTGTTATCAATGGCTTATGTTTTCATGTGTTGATGATTGACATGTTCCTCTTCTTTACGACATGCAGATGTATTAAATTATGTTCTTTTAAAAATGAAATTTAACACATCACGAAAGTAAAAGGTCTTGGAAGGGTCCTTTGTCACACCCGGACCTCGATCAAGTGGTATCAGAGCGGTCTTTGTGTTGATGTGAATTGAAAGCATGAACAATGGAATGTGTAGCGATAAAGGATGAAAAAGCGATGTATGAGACCATGCTCAAAATTTCCAAAAGAGTGGAAATAATGTATGAGACTCTACAAAAAGGGACAGAGGGAAAAGGAGCGATTGCAGCTTCAGTTGCAAGCCACGAAAGAGGCCCTGGAAGAACTGAAGCACAACAACCAAAGTCTTCAAACAGATAACGTTGAATTGAAGATGCTTCTACATGAAGAGAAAGAGGAAAAACAGAGTTTTCTACAATAGCTACGCGCAAAGGACAAGGCCTTGGAAAAGTTGTAGCGTGATCCATGTGAGGTAAAAAGTAGTTCTTTGAATTCATGTATGTGTCCTGATGATGATTTCATTGTTTTTGAAAATCATACCATAGGAATTGGCTCCAAATTGTTGAAGAGAATGGGGTATGAAGGAAAAGGCTTGGGCATTAATGGCCAAGGCATTGTCAATCCCATCAAAGTAGAGGAATTACCCCGTTAGGCAGGACTTGGGTATGTCAAAAAGGAAGTTGGGGAATGTGCCACAAGAGTTAGCGAACCGCCAACAACAGATGATGAGAAGCCATCATCAGTTCTTTCCAAATCGACAGAGGAGGTAAAAGATGTTGATTTCCTTTAAGTTTCATCGTCACATAGTATGATTTCTATTGGAGATTTGGAGATCCCAATTACAGGGACAAACATGAGACCCCTTACAAGGACAAGGCATGATGAGGAAGAAAAACTTGGCATTAATGACAAGGCATAACTCAACCATTGGAGGTTGTGCAAAGATCTCAATTTGCAGGCTCGAGATACACCAAAGGAGAATGCTCGAAGGTGTCAGATTCTTCCGAGACATCGTCAAAATTGTCTAGGAAAGAGAATGATGGGAACACATCCCCATCATCCCATGACAATTTCCATTGCAGGAAATGAGCTGAGGCAACCTCTCATCGCCATAATTACACCAAGGACGTCAAGGAAAGGTATAATCAGTCTTGACATTCAAATGTTCATTTCAATTATAATCATGTTGTTAATGATGAACGTAAAACATGGCATCGAAAAACATGTACCTTTTGTGGACTACATAACCATACATTTTCAAAGTGTTGGAAAAGAATGGCAACACACAAAAGGGTGAGGCGTGAAAGACCCTCTAAACAGTAGGTAAAAGAACATGTTAAGCAGATTTGGAGGAAGAAAATGTATTGCAGTCATTGTGACAAAAGTGGCCATCAAAGAGCCACTTGTTGGAGGCTCCATCCAGAGCAGCGCCTTAAATACAAAGTGTCGGTGCATGAACCAGGTGAAGCAGTTGTTCAACCATCGAATGCGCCACAAGGAGGTGACCCATTCACCTTGATAAGTGAAAAATGGTTTCTAGATATGTTAGAATTTCATGGTCGTGCTTTTGTAAATCATTTGTTTCATTTTAAAATGTAAAAGTGATGATGTGTTTTCCATCACCTGTTCAACAACAATGATGTCTGGTCTTATTTTGTGTTGCATGATAAATTGTGAGAGTGATGTTGTGTTTTCCATCACGTGTCAAAGAAACAATATTGTTTGTCCTTATTTTTTCAATCATGTGTTGCAGTGATGATGTGTTTTCCATCACTTGTTCAAGCAACAATGATACGCTGGCCTTGTTTTCATAGCTGGGGTATTGCGTCCATCTTGATGTAAACTTGACCACCGAGTATGAGTTATAAACTCATGGCAAGTGTGGGACACTTGGGTCATTTTTTAGTCATGAAAGTCAAGCATGTAATTTTAGAAACAATGTACTACAGGTTGCAGAGGTAGCAAGTGTTGGCTCATCACTTAAGGCTCTGAAGAACAAAGGTGAAGGAGATGGGAGCGAGGCCTTTCAGGATGCTAGTGATGCTAACAAGGTACAAAAAAGTTGCAGATTTTTTTTCATGCTTTTGGAGGACCAAAAGCTCCTCAGTGTGGAGGATTGATCCAAGTGGCTCCAGAGACACACACAGGACAAAGAGGACTTCTTAAATCTCAAAAATCAAAGTGTTTGGATTATGCTCGAACTAGGACCAGAGCATAGATCTCATCGTCCTGATCATGGCGGTGCAAATGGTTCGTCAATCCGAGTCTGAATGAAGGAGATAGAGGTAGTTAAAGTTGGGTTGACTTTTGATGACTGGGCAGGTTTTCATGAGGACACAATTTGCACTTTTCTGGTCGATGGAATCCGGCCAACTCCGGCCAGATTCTAGGAAAAATTGTTTCCTTGGTAAAATGACTCCTTCGGTCCAAAACCGAATTTCTAAAAATGCGCACTTTGTTTTATATATAAAAAAAAAATGGGTGGCGGGCCACCAACCTCGCCACCCTAACTCAACTCCACTCATGTATTAAAATATTGGTGGAGGGGCGGGCCTCTGTGCCTCCCCCCTCCCCCCCCCCCATGGAACTCTCCACCTGAAACTTCAACAAACATTAATATTCGTGGTGGGTTAGCGCTTGGGGCATGGACCGAACCACGCTCCACCTCACACATATAACAACCCACGACAAAATTATTAAGTGTGACCGACTGGTGGGTACAGTGGGCGGGCCGCCCAAGGCGAGCCCGGCCCAACTGGAACCCAAACTTTAAAAAAAAAATCATTTGGTTTGTGTAAAAAAAGGGAGGAGGCGGGGTTTGACCACCCGATCTCCTCCCTACTAAACCAGATCTTAACCATTACACCAAACCACCTTTTTGAGAAATCCACCTGTGAAATTATATTTAAATGTAGTTTTTCAGTGCGCTCGGGCATATTGAGGAACCAAGAGCGAGCATGAATTTCGAGGTGGAGGAGGCAGTGCACACAATTTGAGGTAACATTTTGCAAGACGGCCAAATTTTCACTTTATCAGATTTTGACAAATTTTACATGGTTTCAGCACTTCTCGACCCCATGAACGCAATGGCATTGTATGTTTCTCCATCAGAGTTCTGCATTTTTTGGCCATTTTTCAGTATGCAGGTGGAACCATGACTACTGCAAACACAAGGAGTGGAACCATGATCCTTGAAATTTTCCTGAGGATGTAGTTTTTCTCCATGTCGGAATATAGTCAAGTTTACAGTTGTTTTTCATGGTTATCCACAGGGATTGTAATGGCGAGGTCAATTTCAAATTTTGAGTTGCAGATTTCGAATCCACCCATGGAGCAAAATCTTTGAGGAATCTAGGGGGAATCTAAAAGATTCCTTGAGCCCCAGATTCTCAATTTCTCAGAATTCAGAAATTTGATAGTCGATTTTGCACTATTCGATGCCACAAATCTAGTGGTGCATTAATATTTTTCATTTTCTCATTTCATTTTTCGGCCACTTTTCTAAGTGGAGTGCAAGTGTTAGCATTTATGTGCGAGCAATCATTTCCATGCGATTGATGTCGTGAGATCAATGGTCCGAACAGCTTTAGCAGTTTGACATCTGCTTCTTCAAATGACCCTTGGATGTGAGGTATATGGAGTTTATTCATGTACTTCTTTTTCTATGCATTGTGCTACACAGATCCCTATTGGATGTTGATGAGGGATCTTGTTTATTACTTGTTTTCATGATTCCTGCTTGATGTGACACAGAATCGTCTATGTGATGTACTTGTTGTCATGATTCGCCATGTTCTGTTTTGAGATCCCTTTGTTGGATGTTGATGGGATGCTCATGTTGTCGTCATGCATGTTTTGCATTGAGATCCCCTTTATGCCATGTTGGTGGAATGCTCATCATGCATGAGTTTATGTCATACTGATAGGATTCCTTTTGACTGAGAGTTCCTGTAGCGGAACATCTCTTGGAGCCACTCCTCCGTGAGGGCATTTTCCTTATATGATTGCGATATCATCTCTTATGTACATCATCACTATTGACAACACTTAATGCAGCGGCCTACACCATCTTAACACTAGGACCCGGAGATGTAGTCCCTCCTGGACGAACTCCGTTATCAACGACTTATGTTTTCATGTGTTGATGATTGACATGTTCCTCTTCTTTACAGCATGCAGATGCATTCACTTATGTTCTTTTAAAAATGCAATTTAACACATCATGAAAGAAAAAGGTCTTGGAAGGGTCCTTTGTCACACCCAAACCTGGAAGGGTAACCAATATGGTGAGATATTGACTCAATAATAGAGCGACTATGCTAATGATGTGGTTCTAAATCCAGGAAAAGACAAAATGTAAGAGTATGACTCAAACAAGTTCCATTTTCAAGGGAGTCACAACAACCATGATAAAATGAAGAGAAATAGGCTCTTCCACCCTTTTACCTTTTTTTATAGATGATCCCTTTCAAATTTTAATGCCCGTGAAAGAGAATACAAGTGACTTTGATAGTGTCTTTTTAATTTAGTCTTGATGAGAATGAAAAATAGTTAAAAGAATACTCAAATCAATGTCTTTTTCATGACTTTCATAGTGAGGTCGAAAAAGAAATAAAAGTACACTCATGTCTTTCTTATGGTTTAACGAACATGAGAATAGGGAAGAGCTTGCTCGCTGACTTTACTCTTGACTAACAAGTAGGAAAGAATGGAAATAATTTGACATCTTCAAGTGATATTATGAGCATGAAAAAAGTGCAAAAGAAGCTTGGGATTTTCATTGTTTAATGAGTGTGAAAATAAGACCAAAATAAAGCTAATTCCAGATAGACAAGTGATATCATTGTATGGATTTAGTTCTGATGCTAACAAAATTTACCTAAGAAAAGCAAGAGAAAATGGCAAAGTGTATGGATATGGAAATCTACTCATCGCAATGATCTCTCTAAAAGGGTGAGAGAGGTTGCAAGATGGAGGTAAGGTTAATGTGAAGGAAAGAGATTGAGCATGGCTACAAAGGTGGGAAGTGTGATGAAGGCAAGCAATGTTATGATAAAATGTATCAAGACATTGAATATCATAGGCATAGGTGACCAAAAATTAAAAATAAAAAGAGTGGGGATCCCCCTGTAAAGGTTATAGATGGCTAGAAATAAAATACAAAGAGAGGCATGAGGCTCACTTTTGATATCATGGTGGGCTCTAAAGAGGACCAGTAGACCTACAAATGAATGTAGCATGGGCACCGAGGCATAAATTGAGTGCTAATCTAGGGCACCCATGAAGGGTAGGTTTTACCACACAAATCACGATGTGCAAAAAGGCATGGTTAATGTTGCAACCTAATAGGGTGAGACCTAAGGCACATTGAAACGATATGGGAAAGATAAAAAAATGTAGTGGAAATATTGATGTGAATCCTAACCCAAATGTTATTTTGAAAAGTATACCTCAAGTCATAATGAAATGTGATACAAACTTCATGTTCTTTTCCAATAGAGAACCAAAATATCCTTACATAACCATTAGTAGCATGATAATATAGTGAAAATACATTAAAAATACCCCCAAGAATGAAATCTAGGACAAAAATACATTAAAAATACCCCCAAGAATGAATTTGAATATATTAATATTTTTTTATATTTACAATAAAAGTATATTACAATGTTTTTCCTTTTGTGGAAAAGTTTACATTGGTTAAATTGGTCTCTAATCATTAAATCTCTCATTTTTGAACATTTATTTTAGCTCTAATCATTTAATTTTTTACAAACAAACAAAAATATTGGCCATAGCTCTTTGTTACACCTCTTGCATTATCCTTGATCTGAATATGTAAACTTGAAGAGTTTTAGCAATTTGCAAGTGAAAATTATGTGTTTTGGGTAGAGGATCAATTTACTAAACACGTAAAACAAGTGAACTTAAAGAATATTTACATCCAAATAGAGACAAAATAAGTATATCTGAAACACATAACATAGAACATGATAAAAGACTTCACCCCTTTCCTGGGCTACATCTCCTGGTCCAGCTTCCAATGCAGGGCCTCTTTCATTAAGTGATCATAAGTGAGTTTACATGATTTACATTATTCAAACAACAAAAATAATGTCTTCAATGGATTTAGCACTGTCAAAAACCCCCATTTGTGTTCTTTATGCGCCTCATTTGGCCAAAAATTGAGTAAGTTATGCCTGTTACAAGTTTTTCCTGAATTATATGGCTAGTCATCCTATAATTCGATCCAAATCTAGCTTGAGTGCCCCAAGCCCAGAACCGGCATGAAAACTTGGCCTACAATCCTGCTTGATGGGTGAAATTGTAGGACCATTAATCCTCACATTAAGCCCCCAGTTCCAAAAAACTTGGTCATGTTAGCACATACGACCACATTAAGGGCCGAGATTCAAGGGCCTAACTCCACCAACTGTTTAAGCGCCTGTGATAAGGCTGCACTCCCCTCGCATTGGATCTTAGTGAACTAGAGCTAGCCCCCTTATCTCCTTCGTGCCTACAATCATGTGGTTTTCATGTGCCTTGGGGTCTCACTCCCTCCTCTTTTCTGTGCACCCAATGTTATGGGGTGCCATGTGACCCTGAGGCTAGCCCCTTAAACTTTATTGCCACGATTCTTTTCATTGGGCTCTGACTACGTTGTTTGTGGGGTGTTGTGGTCATGCGTCAGGCTAAGGCCTAGCCCCTTAGCCCCTCCGCCTACAGTCCCATGGGCACTAGGGTGGCTAGGGGCTAGGGCTTAGCCTGGCCCCTTCCCCCATATGTGCTACCATTAAACTTTTAATAACACCCATCCACCATATTTATTAAGAAACACTTGTGGCGCGGTGGTGGAGCACTATGCTGCCACTCCAGAGGTCTATTGTTTGAATCCCATGGAACCCCGATCTAGTTATAAACCGAATTTTTCTAAATAAGAGGAGGCCATGTGGTAGCCACTGATTGGCCCACATGGATCTTCCCCATTGGTCCAACACAAAAACCAATGAACAAATAAATAACCACCATACACGAGCCAATAAGAACAAGACAAGTGTCATCCATCCATAGTTTTGTATAAACACAGTCAACATACAAACTTCTTATTGGGTGTACCTGCAACTTCAACTTTTAAAATTTTAGTTGTTTGGAAAATCAACCAGAACATGATATTGGGAGCGTATGATATCGGTTTTGAGTGAAATGAGTTGCGTTGGATTCAGATCATGAAATATATTTAGCCTTTTAGGTTTCAAGCTCTGTCACACACTTGATTTTTTCTCACTAAATTGATCCCCTAGATAAATCCTCCCCATTGGAAGCTCTTGGACCTCCAAAAGCTCATTTTCAGTCAACAATTAGATGAGGGTACAATTCCCTCACCCTTCCAACCTCAATATTATTAGCTTTGCTTGGATTTGTCTCTTTGAGCTTTTCATGAAAGTACATCAATTTGCCTAATTTTGGAGTCCTTATCTTGCTGTCAAAGATGACATCTTTCTACAATTTTCAAAGATATTTAGAACAAAAAACTTCCCTTGAAGGAATCTGAACATTCCCTCCTCAGTCTTCAATCAATGGAAACTTAAAAATTTTAAGTTCCTTTCACCTTGAACATTGCAATCATGACGATGCTTAGCATGTCTAGCCTTTCACTTGGCTTGACTCTTTACCAAATGTGATCACCATCACCATGCACCATCCTTCTTGAAAGCCAAAAAATTATGAAACCCACAAGAAGATGTTTTGGGACCAATGTCCTCTTTGTCAAATAGCCTTTGCATTTTATTTTTGACCTCTGCATGCTTTAACACCGGTTTCTTGGTCATATCAATGTTCAAAAATGAAGCATCCTGCTGCAATTGCACTTCATTTTGTTTACCCCTTTTAGGAGGCAACTTGTTAGAATCTTGAAACGTCTTATCACATGAATTAGAAAACTCAATGAAATCGAATTTCAAATTTGATTCATATCCTTGAAAGGCTTTAGGTTCTTCAACATCTTTGTGCTTGAACATTAAAAATGCAAAATTCTAACTAACATTCACAATCCTCTTCATTTATCTAGCATTCATAAGAGATAAACTTAATTTCTTGTTATGCGCTCTAACAATGTACTCCATTCTATTCTTGAACAAATGATATGTGTTCTCATGGAAATGAAAAATATCTCTCTTATCATAAAGATATGGACTTCCCTTAACAATACCACATATAACAAGCGGAACTACATCAAGTTCAACCTCATCAAGAATGCTTGCAGTGATTGCAAATCTAAGTGCATTTCTTTGTCACCTACAATTTTTCATTCTCACATACCCAATCTAAAGGATAAGGTTTATGATGAGGAATGGTTTCTAAATTCAACTTCTTGACAATTTCTTCTGAGATAAGATTTGCTCCTGAACCACATCAAACAATGTATCTATCTTGGTATGTTTTTAGATGACTCAAATGTGGAAAATCTATATTCTTGTTTTTTCATATTGAGTATCATTAAGACAATTTGAAGAACTAGTACTTGCAATGTCCTTACCTTTCAAACTTGTGGTTATGATCTTTGTTTATGTTGAAGAATCCAGGGTTAATGTAATTAATGAGATTCTTCTTAGCATGATAACTAGTTGTGAGGCGTTTTTCAATTTTCTTCTTATTCCGATCTTCACTTATTATTATTAGAGTGTGTTTTCTTTAGTTCATCAAATAGCTACCAAAATAAAGAGGCAAGAACATGAGATGTTGGCATTTTTCCAGGGCCAAAAACTCTCCCTCTTAGAGAATAAAACCCACACAAAATTCTTCTTATAGAGATCCCAATTAACAAATACCAAGACCATGATCCTTGAACTACTATGCCACACAAGACCAAGACATCAATGCTCTTCTTCATTGTTGTTGAGATCATCATCATTGTTGCTTCATCATTGTTTCACTTAGATCATTGCAGCTTTCTCACCAAATTCATCTCTACAACACCATTATTATTGTTACATCATTATTGCACCTTGCTACATTACCACCAAGATCTTTGTTGCCTAGACCATGATTGTGACTAGGATCATGACTATATGTAGAAGATATGCCGAGATTGTATGATGATTGCTATCCTCTTTTTTGAATACTCTAAGTTTGTAAGACAATGATTGTTGTGACTGTGTTTATAGTATATATGTTGAGACAGAGTATTGAGATAGTTGTGACTTGTCAAAACTCCCTCTTAACGAGGGACTCTTTTATGCATCAACAACTTTTTTCTTCATGGGTCCTTCAACTGCTTGATCAACTTCTCTCCTTGATGTCATGAATGTTGTGTCTATCTTTCCGTCCCAACTAGGGAGGATATCATGTGTCCTCATTTCTCTTCATGTTATTCACCTAGACTTATAGTTGTTAGTCCTGGTCTAGTGCATGACACATGAAATAGAAAAGCACAATTGTCACTCCTTTTTAATTAGGGGTGATCCAATCCAAGCTCCCTCTTGATGAGGGAATTTTCAGAACTCCCTCTTAACTAGGGATGCTTCTATACATCAACAACTTCTTTCTTCATGGGTCCTTCAGCTACTTGATCAACTTCTCTCCTTGATGTCATGAAAATCAGTTGAGCTTCTTCCTTGTAGGGAAACAACCATCAATCACTTTCCTCCTTGGTTCATCATGTCATCCATTTCTTCAAGGAAAGTGACCTTATTCATATCTAGAACCTTCATTATATGACTACTTCTTTCTCATCATCCTTCTTCTATCCACCACATGAATTCTAGTTGCACTTGTATTTACAACTCTTGTTTGAGTAACCCTTCATTATCCATATATTATTCAAGAAATCAAAACATCATATTAAATTAAATCATACATTACGAGATGGATCTTCATCAGTACATCTTCTTGAAGGTATCATCATCCTGCACACATATTGACACATATCCCAAATATATCCATTTTCAGGGGTCTTCATCTTTTTCATACTTTCATCAGAGTCTTCATATCTTTCTGGGAGATTTCCTAGTCAAATATTCTTGTTATTTTGGATGTTGATTGCCTTCATCATGGTTGCATATCTCACAATCTCTTCCTTCCTCACACATTCCATTCCTAGGAGCTTTCAATCAGAATTTCTTCATTGTAGTCAACCACCTCATAATTCATATGAGGACATATTATGTTGATTTCATCTAATGTGACTTATGCCTTCCTACATCCTTTTAGAGGAGGAGATCCTTTTTATCTTGATCATGCTTCTGAAGATAGGAGAACCTATCCATGTTACCTACAACCATATGACATGACATTATAATATTAAGCACAAGAATACGTACATTATTTTACCTTCAGGTCATCGAGGCTTCTTCCAGCAACTTCCTTGATTGAAAAGATATGCAATCCCTTGTTCTGCTTCATGTCATCATATCGTCATCTCATGATTTCCATAATTTGGAGTTCTTGTTGAAAGACTTGCTTCCTCTCTAGATTAGTGAACCCTACGATGAGGATTCCATCAGAGAATTTTGAGGATCTTGTATAACCCCAACTGGAAGATGTTTCCTTTTTGACTTGATGTATGATGAGCCTTGTCTTAGATGACTCCTTCCTTTCCTTCAATGTCCACTAAGGTTCCCAAGAGATATATCCTACATGTTTGTCTGTCATGGATTTTGCCCTTCATGATTCCCATGGTGATGTCACGAGCTCTTGTTTATAATGCTTCCATGATGCCATGATGCATCTTATTATCATTGTCATATTTTATAAAACAAGATTTAGGAGCTTATGATAGGAACCTTTTGTGAGATATACTATCTTACTCATAGGAGAGATTTATTACTCCCTTTTTCCTTGGCCCTTTTCTTTAGCTTCCTCCATCTTTCAGTGATATGAGCTTCCAAAATATTTCTATAGCATTGAATCTTATCTATATGTTTTTTGTCTTACTTCAGGACCAACCTTGACTTTCCTTTCTGCACATGGTTGAGTTCTTTTAACCTTCAATATTTTTTCCATCAACTTGTCTTTCTCTAGCATAGAGACCACAAGTTGTTAAATAAGGTAACCTTATTTTTCATGGACATTTGAGATCTTGGCTCCACAATTTCTCCTTCTCCTATTTTAAGCTTCAACCTTGTAAGCATTAGAAAAAACTTGCAAACAAATCAAACCTTCACAATAACTTGTTGCTCTGATACCAAAATGATATGAATATGTAAACTTCAAGATTTTTAACAATTTGCAAGTGAAAATTATGTGTTTTGGGAAGAGGATCAATTTAATAAACACATAAAACAAGTGAAATTAACCACAATTTATGACCAAACATAGATAAAATAAGCATATCTGGAACACATAACACAAAACATGTTAAAGGAGTTCACCCCTCTCCTGGGCTACATCTCCTCATCCATCTTCCAATGTAGGGACTCTTTCATTAAGTGCTAAAAAGTGTGTTTATATGCTTTTACATTATCCAAACAACAAAATTGATGTCTCCAATGGATTCAACTGTCAAAAACCCCCATCTGGCTTCTTTCTACCCCTTATTTGGCCAAAAATTGAGTAAGTTATGCCTTTTACAAGTTTTTCCCAAATTATATGGGTAGTCATCCTACAATTCGAACCAAATCACCCAATTAGCGTACAGGCTGTTGACTGGGTGTACCATCAACTTCAACTTTTAAAATTTTAGTTGTTTGGCAAATTAATCAGAACACGATATCTAGAGCATACGATATCAGTTTTGAGTGAAACAAGTTGCATTGGATTCAGATCATCGAGATATATCCAATCATTCAGGTTTTGAACTATGTTGCATATTTTGAATTTTAGCACTAAATTTATCCCTTGGATCAATCCTTCAAGCCATTGAAATCTAAAAGCACCATGATGAATTCAATAGAGAAAATTGTTATAGACCTAACTAGTCTTTGAAGCCCCTTATTCATCACCTTGAACACAAGTCTTGGCCTTGTTGGTCCTTTCTACTGTTTTCTCTTTATCGATCCATTTACTATCAATTTTATTAACGAACAAAAAATAATGTAACATGATGCAAAATTTATGTATTTTGAAACATAGATGATGCCAATAAGATGCGAAATTTTTATATTTTGATACACTTATAATGCCATTATGAAGCAATATTAAAACCAAATCACCAATTCAAACCAAATTCCCAATTAGCGTATGGGTTGCTGCTGACTGGGTGTACCATCAACTTCAACTTTTAAAATTTTAGTTGTTTGGCAAATAAATCAGAACACGATATCTGGAACATACGATATCAGTTTTGAGTGAAACAAGTTGCGTTGGATTCAGATCGTCGAGATATATCCAATCATTCAGGTTTTGAACTATGTTGCACATTTTTAATTTTAACACTAAATTAATCCCCTGGATCAATCCTTCAAGCCATTGAAATCTAAAAGCACCATGATGAATTGAATAGAGAAAATGGTTATAGACCTAACTAGTCTTTGAAGCCCCTTATTCATCACCTTGAACACAAGCCTTGGCCTTGTTGGTCCTTTCTACTGTTTTCTCTTTATTGATCCATTTACTATCAATTTTATTAATGAACAAAAAATAATGTAACATGATGCAAAATTTATGTATTTTGAAACATAGATGATGCTAATAAGATGCAATGTTTTTATATTTTGATACACTTATAATGCCATTATGATGCAATATTCAATACACATCTAGAAAGTATTGATGTTTTTAGTACTATTTTTTGCATTTCCAAAAGTTAAAAAATCCTTTGAAAAAAGCCAACTCTATTCTCGCTTGGTTTTTGTTACTTTTGAAGTATTAGGTGAAAATCATTATAAAACAACTTTAAATTAGTTTCTACACAGTTGGAAATGTATTCTTGAAAACCAAAAGAGGTTTTTTTACAAGAATGGACCAATTTACAAAAACCTCTTATTTTTTACCCATATATCATGGTTTGGAGGATACAAAGGAATCTTTGCATTCCTTTTTCCAAGATCCAAAAGAGATTTTTGTTGGGAACGAGCTAATTTACAAAAACCTCTTTCAGTTTTGCAACAGGTGTCCTAGTTTGGAAGATCTAAATGCATCTTTGAAGCCTATTTTTTAGAAATTCGCAAGATTTAATTATTCTATTTTTAGAAAAAAAACCCCAATGAACTTTTAGTTGGAGAGCCACCTCAACGATTCGACTTAACAACAAACTAAAGATGGATGAGGAGGCTTTTAGATCCATTTTTTTGGATCTTGATATTTGTTTGATATTTTAACATATTTTGTAATTTTAATTTCCCCAAAAATTGTGGATCTCAGCTTGATATGTTATTCTATATTATACATGTAAAAGGAGGGTCCAGGGGTTGGATTTTTATAAAAAGATAGCTATTTTCTATGTGTTTTTTCAAATATTTATACATTTTACAGTTGCCAATATTAGAAGATTTATGATTATTAACACAAAGATTCATGTGATGGTGATTCCCTTCTCTATTATTCCATTTGAATGAAAGAAAATGTCATGGAATTCGTAATCTAATGTTTTGTTTCATCAATTCAAATGCCTGCATTCCTTCCTTCTAAAGATACATTAGGGTTCAGTTTCCATGCCCTACTGCAGTGGATTGTTTTTCCTATTTTCTACTTCCATCCACAATCATAACTTGAAATGTCTAAGGTGTGTCATCTATCTTGCCTTTGTCAATATTTGATCATGTAGCCAATGTCTTCATGATTGCAACAAACCATAGCTTGTTGACTCCATTTCCCAATGGAATGTCTCTCTCATGCCCAACCAAACCCTTTTCAATACCCCTCGACTAAAGATCTAGCCATTATTTCAAGTACACAGCTAGTTACTGAAGTGACACTAGGTGATTGAGATGCAAGAGAGAGCCCTCTCTGGGTTGGAAGGGATAGCCTATAACCTAAAAGTTTGGTTGAAAAGGTTACCTTAGGAGTTTTTTTCACATCCAAGAGAAACTCTTGAGTGTTAATAGATGTAACAACCAAACATAACAATTCTAATCAAACACAAGAAACATGTGTTCAAAGAAACAATGATGCAAACTTGATTTTAAAATTTGTTTCTTAAGAATGTATGACCACAAGACATTATAGAATAATTTCGTGTGACTCCCATTCTACCAGTAATACAACGTCAAAAAGGGCATGCATTGAAAAAGAGGATGTTGGTAAATGATGTAGTGATGATTGGAGACTTCCACAGTTATTCATATTGTCAGAGATTTATGGAATAATATTGTGTAATATATGTGATCCGTCCTATTACATATATTACACAGTGCTATTTCAGAAATTTCTAGCAATGTAGTGATGTAAATTTTATGCAAATCACATTGTCCACCATTGTGTCAAGTTCATTCAAAATTGTTTTTCCTTCCTCAAATAATACATTACATGGAAATTCTAAATACAAAGAGAAGGAAATATATTGTAGTAATGTATGAATTCTCAAACAAAAAGATATCTAATGTTAATTTAGATGGCATATAGGATTGCTTATTTTTTTCCAAGGAAATATTTGGATAGATCCACCGAATGGGATCACTTCCCGCCAACTTATTATCAGAGTCTAACCCTGAGGGTGTCGAGGAGAATTAACACCATGACCTCCCATTAGCAACATGCTTTTAGCAATGAGAACTCAACCAATTGAACTAACCCTTGGGGCTAGCATCTAGGATTAGCTTATACTTTATAATTAGATCATATTAATGAAAATAATTTGGAGGATTTTTTTTTAAAGATTGTAAATTAATCACATTGGGACTATGTGCTATTTGAATTACTGGAATTCTAGTGGCAGGCCTATAAGGTTTTACAACTATCAATAAACTAGTTTAGTTTATTGTATTCTTATTGGAGTCTTTTAAATCTTTAGCTTTATAATGCATTCACATCAAAATCTTGTTGGATTTTCCTGAGTCACATCAATTTTTTTGTGTAGTTTGGTACTTTAATATTGAGTTGTTCTCATCCTTTTAGTATTATATCTAATTTCATTACTTCTAATGAATATGGTAGAAATTAATTTGTAGTTTTATGTCATACATATCCCATGTGATGTAAAGTAAGGTTGTCAATTTCTCTTAAATGTGTAGTTTGGGGTTTTTTTCTCTTGCATAATATTGGGTGTACATTCAACACATAGATACTGATATAAGAGTGGTGTTATTGGTGGGTCATTGTTTATTGGTTGAGGTATATAAGCACAAAAGTATAAGTTTAGGAGATGAAGGAAATGTAGTATTTGTTTAATGATGTTAATGAGAAAACATGAAGTTTAGAGTTAATTCCTTGTTAGCATTGGGAGGACAATAATGTTTTGAGTTAATTGTGAGAGAATATAAGGGGTCCAATAAATCAAAAGGTGTATTGCAGTGTGTGTAGGAAAAATTGTAAGGGAATTGAATAAAGCCCAAATTAATTTGATGCCAACAACTAGTGATGGGTTCATAATATATTTCAAATAAAGGAATTCTAATGATGATGGAGTGTAATGCTCACTCCCTTACCATATTATTCTATGCCAATTTGTTACACTACCTGTTGTGAGATGTCTTGATGTGATAGATCCTTATTAGTGTTATTAGTATACACATGAGGTGTGCATATGCTAGCTACATACTTAGACCATGTATGAATACAATAATATTTTATTGCATACTATGTTAGATGATTGATTAATGATTAAGTTATTATTAACATTTATCTTGATAAATGTTTAAACGTATTAATATACTTAATCTTGATTAGTAGTTAGGTAAATGATTAACCTTCTAGTGTAACTAATAATTGATTAATAGCTTTGAGGGTTAGCTCAATTGGTCAAGTTCTCGTCATTAAAGCACATTTTCTATTGAGAGGTTACAGGTTCAATTATCTCAACACTCTTGGGGTTAGGCTCTATGGTTGAGTCGGCAAGAAGTGATCCCTTTGGGTGGATGTTCCTAGTACATATATTTTGTGGATGTATCATTCACCAATATCTAAGGTAAGTTAGTGGTGGCTAGAGGGTCATGTATGAGAATTATGTGGCACTAATTTGTGGGGGGGGGGGAACTTTGGACTTCACAGGAGATAAGTGCAAGGAGGGTTCTGGACGATGAAAACTTTTCTTTTTTGAAGTTTCAAATGGGATATCGTATTATCATGGAAAAGTGGGCGAAAGGAGGGTTGATGGAAGGAAAAAGGGAGTTTTAAATAGGGAAGTGGATTTTTAGTGGGGCATTGGGAGGGTGTCATCTCTAAGAAACCAAATACACTACGACTACAGTATGGACATGGGTTAAGAGGGAAAGGGAATTTATGGAGTTTCCACATATTTTCTCTACACTAGAAAGCCAAACATGCAATTTCTAGTTGGGAGGGTGGCATATTCAGTCGGGTGTTCCCAGGAAGAACACTATAACTGAGCCACAATAACCACATTTTTTCTTGTTATTTTTTACTATCAAATTATATGAATTAGATTGTGCTTATTTAAAATGTGTTTTTAAATGTATGCTATAAAACATAGTAATGATATGCATGTTGTGAATGAAAAAGAAAAAGTAAGTATGCAACTGAAATAAACAAAAATGTTTTGTTTTGCTAAGTTTTGTTTTACAAGCTTGAGACCCATAGAAGGGAATCTCATATGTGGTATCATAATGAGATTCAAAATATTGGGCTTAAGGATCAACCTACACCTTTAAAAGGTTATATTATTTTTTTATTGCATTAAAGGGGTGTGTGAATGACTCAACCACCTAAGCTATTAATTGGGGTGGGGGGTGCAATGGGGTAAGTGTAAGAGGTAAGGTGGCAGTGGCTAGAGGATCATGAATGAGAATTATGTGGCACTAATTAGGGCAATGGGTGGGGGAATACTTTGGACTTCATGAGAGATAAGTGCAAGGAGGGAGACGGAGGATGAAAACTTTGGTTTTTTGAAGTTTTCAGATCGAACACCATTTTGGCAGAAAAGTGGGGGAAAGGAGGGTCAATGGAAGGAAAAAGGGAGTTTTGGATAGGGAAGTGGATTTTGAGTGGGGCATCGAGAGGATGTTGTCTCTAAGAAATCGAACACACTATGACTACGGTATGTACATGGGCTAGGAGGGTAAGTGAACCTATGGATTTTCTCTAAACTAGGAAGATAGATAGGCAATTTCTAGTTAGTAGGGTGGCATATTCATTTGCGTGGTCCCTGAAGGAACACCGCAACCGAGCCACCGTAATCTTCTTGTTACTTTTTATTGTTAAATTATATTAATTAGTGTTAAATTTTTCTTCCTTATGATTCACCCTTAGGGAAAAAAGAAGATCGTGGCCACATCCACGACCTTCAGACATGGATCCTCCATACAGAAGTAGTAAATGGACAAGGTCGTTGAGGAGTGCAGGGACATGTTTACCTCACCCACAAGGGTACCACTACACTATCAGTTCAAGCACTCCATCCATTTTACCCGGGGCACGTCGCTACCCAACGAAGCGATCTATCGATGCCCTGTTCTGGAGAACGATGAAATCAAGAGGAAGATTCAAGAGCTATTGTAGAAAGAGCACATTCGACCATGTTCATCACCCTGTGGGAGCCCTATCGTGTTGGTATAGAAGAAATGAATAAGATCATTGTCCGTAATAAGTATCCAATCCCACAGATTGATGACCTCTTATACTAGCTCAAGGGGGCCAAATATTTCATCAAGATTGACTTGAAGTTTGATTATCACTAGGTACCAATCGAAGCCTCTGATGTGTGGAACACTACCTTCAAATCTAAGGAGGGCCTTTTCCAATGGTTGGTCATGCCTTTTGGGTTGACAAATGCCTCACAACCTTCATGAGGCTAATGAACCACATCTTGCATCCCTTCACCAACTCATTCGTGGTAGTGTATTTGGATGACATCCTAATATTCAAACAAAGTTTGGAAGTGCACCTTCACCATATTCGACTAGTCCTACAACCCTACGTCAACAAAAATTGTGTGCCAATTTGGAGAAATGCACTTTTGGTATGACCCAAGTTTAATATCTAGGGTAAATAATTGATGAGTAGGGTGTGCATGTGGACCCAACCAAGATACAAGTTGTTTGGGATTGGACAACCACAACCACTCTAACAGAGCTTCACATCTTTCTAAGTCTTGCCAATTTCTACCGCAAGTTCCTATTGGGTTTCTCTCATATCACTTGACCTTTGAGTCATGTCACTAAGGGCAGAGTGAAAGAAAATTTCTTTTGGTCTGAATCCCAACAGAAGGAATTTTTTGAGTTGAAGCATCATTTCTGCTTTGCACCAATTCTCACATTACTAGACTTGCAACAACCATTTGAGATTGAGATAGATTCCTCCAACTATGATATTGGTGCATTTCTTACCCAGCAGGGGCATCTGGTGGCATATCACAGTGAGACACTTTAACACACAGTTTGACAGTATCCCACCTATGAAAAAGAGATGTGTTCCATTGTGCAGGCTTGACGACAATGGAAGCATTACATAATGGGAGAAGGAATCGATTATCCACACAGACCACCAACCCCTGTAGTTCATATAGACATAAGGAAAGTTGTAAAACAATCGCCATTAGAAATGTCCACATCTCTGCAATAAGAAGGGAAGCACCAATAATGTTGCAGACTGCCTCAGTCAATCACGGGTCATGGTGCTGACCACTCTGATCGACTCTTATGGACATAAGACTTTGAAATGGACACATATTTACAAGGGTGATCCAGAATTCAACACCACATACCAGATGCTCATGGAAGGTAAGTAGGTTCCAAACTTTCACCTCTAGGACGCGTTATTATGCTACCTGGAACACCTCTATGTATGTTCAAGCAAGTGTGCCAAGATGATTTGGGAGGCACACTATAGTCGATTCGCTAAATATTTTGGGATAGAAAAGACAATGGCAGTACTGCAGAAGTATTTTTATTGGCCAAACCTTCGACAGTATGTTGAGAAGTAGTACATCAGATCTTGCACTGCCTACGCCATTTCCAAACCTACAATAAAGAAGAAAGGCATGTATGCTCCTTTGCCTACTCCTAGTTGGACCTGGGAATCCATCTCCATGGATTACATATCGGGCCTTCCTTCTACCAAACATGGTGACGACTATGTTTTAATGGTCGTCAACATATTCTCTAAGATGGCCATTATGGAGGCTTGCAAGAAGAGTATCTTAGTAGAATCCACTGCCAAACTCTTGTTTGAGCGAGTATGGGTACACTTTGGGATCCCACAATCCATTATATCATATTGTAGCAACTAGTTCCTAAGTGCATTCTGGTCAAGCCTCTGGTCGTTGTTAGATACCAGGTGCACTAAGACCAGGCCTTTCACCCCAAAATTGATGGCCAAACATAGGTCATCAACAGGATGATCGTGCACATCCTGTGCATGTATAACTCGAAACACCCATGCACATGGGATGCGAGCCTCCCCTATGTCCAATAGAGCTACAAAAAGGCTCTCCACAACTCAACTTGCCACAACCCCTTTCAAGTGGGATTGGGATTCCAGCCACTATGTCTGACTGATGTTGCCATACAATTTGCAGTCACTCAGGAAGATTCAACTCATGTCCAATCCAAAGCTGACAGGTCTAATAGCTTCATTGAGCTCATTCATCACATCCCCTAGCAGGTCCATGACATATTGTACATTGAAAATGCAAAGGACAAGCAACTTCATGATCAACATCAAGTGCCACACAAGTTCCAGGTGGGCGACAAAGTTTGGTTACATTTGCCGAAGGACCACCTCGCTAGGCCCCACCGCAAGCTTTACCCACTCTGATATGGGCCTTACACATCACTAAGGCCGTAGGGAACAATTATTTCTAGATCATCATTCCAGGATTCCTTGGCCTGCACCCTGTATTCAATGTGGACCTGTTGCGGCCATACTTTCCCCCATTGTTGGACACATCCGACGTTGCTGAGAAGTTGACACTAATAGAGCTCAACCCAAGTTGTATCGAACAGGAACACAAATAATAGGATCATGGACACACATATCAAGAACACTCAACAACAGAGGATCCATCTATATTTGGTTGTCAAAGTAGGCCAACTCCTTCACCAGGGCAAGTGGCTCACTAGCGACTAGGTTCAACAAAAATTCCCTCACCTCATGGAGGCTCTACACGCAATGGGGACCATTTCTTTCTAAGGAGGGAGGATTTATCCAGGTGGATATTGGTGGAAACCCACCTATTCCACCTAGACCCCCAGTCGATTTCATCAATTTCCTTTGTTATAGAAGCATTTTCTATTTTTAACAGTTTTTCGGTTCCTAGACTTCTTGAGATATTTTTCCCCTAAAGAATGTTTTTTGAGGTTCATCGCAGGCCCAAAGCCATAGGCAAGGGCTTGCCAAAAATCCTCCGGTACCTAGATAGATCTTTCAAACGAGGCAGTGTATGCACCAAACCTATATGAACTTAAACAGGAACACGACAAACTATAGATATAACCATAAATAAAGAGTTGCAACAAAATAACACTTCATTTCATTAATATCAAATAACTGAAATATGCTTACATACATAATGGAAATAAACTAAATCAGGCGATGGTAGCTTATCTCTGAAAAGCGATGTGGCAGCTACATGCCTTTGAACTATGTTGCAATGAGGCTCAAAGCCCTATTTATTATTGAGAAACAATGGAAAAGCCTAACATCCAAAAATATAACCCTATGAGATGAAGCGCCAAAAATGTGGGGCCCGTTTTTGTAAATAGGTACATCAACTTCCCGGGGTTGTAACTTTGGTATAAGATCTCCGTTTGGCTATCATAATACCTTGCTTCAATTATGTTGAAGAGGAGGCCAAAATCAAAATAATCATTGTGTTTTGGAATTTATCGATCTCTTATTTTTCCCTAAAAATGTCTTTTCGTCCCTCAAAACAATTTTGGAAGTTTAGGACCTAAAAAACTGCCAAAAATAGTAAGTTGTGCTACAATTAAGAAAACTAAAAATAAACAATGGTGGGGGTCCAAGTGGAATAAGGGAGTGGCCACTGATATCCATATGGATCAGTCCTTCCCCCTTATGAAGCAATGGTCCCCATTGCGTTGAGTGTCTCCATGACATGGGGAAACTTTTGTTGAACTTGGTCCCTAGTGAGCCACTTGCCTTGGTGCACTAGTTGGCCAACTTTGACAACCCGATATAGTTGGATCTTTTGCTGGTGAGTGTTCTTGATATGCATGTCCATGATCTGATCACTTCTTGCATGTTCCATACAATCTGGATTTAACTCTTTTGGTGTTAGTTGTTATGCAATGTTTGATGTGTCCAGTAATGGTGGAAAGTATGGTCGTGGTAATCCACAATGAACACAGGGTGTAGGCCAAGGAATGGTGGAATTTTGAGCTCAAAATAATTGTCCCCTACATCCTTAGTGATGGTGTAAGGCCCATATTGTGTAGAAATTCTGCCCTCTACACATCTTGTAGATAAACTGTAGATTAAATTGATAATGCAATGTAACTAAAGCAATATACTTAATCTACTTCTACAATCAAAATTGCGGAAGCTTAATCGATTTTGAGCAAGATCAAACAAAACACATATAACAGATGAAGAAGAAATCAATCACACATGAAACACAGAAGAATATTCTGGGGAAGCCTCAGCTAAAAACCCCGTTATCTGCATTATCATACAAGTGGAAATATCTCAGGGTTACACAAAGCTTTAGCTCACAAGCTATTTAGCTCTCAATACAATCCCTCACTATTGCTCATAGACAGAATAGACAACAGATATGCCTTCCTTCAGTCCTCCAAGCCTCCTATTTCCTTGCGCAGTTTCTCCTGGGTCCTCCATCTACAACCTGTGTGAATCTCACCTCACACACAACACTGACCTCTAAAATAACTACGCAATTCTGAAGGAGATAATTCCTTCTACATGGAAGATTTTCCTATATAGGAAAATTCCTCCAATTGATAATACATTTTCCCTTCCTTTACTCTCAACTGGGTCTCTGTTTGAATTGACATGCATGAGTTATTTATGAGAAAATATTTAGTTATTTGAAGTACACTAGTTTTATGCATTGACTAACTAAACTCACAATCAGTTCCACAAACTATTGGAACTAATATAATGGGACTTAAATTAGTTAATTGAGCTAACTAATTACAACTCAAATACAAATCATCCTTATCTCCTTAAATAAGCGATAACTTCCTCAATCAAAGGGATAACTGTTGCATGTCTTCGCATAGACTTCATGTTTCATTTTCTCAAACTAATTAACTCAAGATTAATTAATTAATTATTTTACAAACAACTGTTAAGATCAAATTCGAATTTTAATTCAGGGATTAATTAAAATTGGAATATATCCTGAAATGCTATCTATAGAAATGCTATTTTTAGCATTTTTATTTTATGCATTCCTTGTTTCTATTTCCAACATTGGTACCTGAAATGCTATCTATAGCAATGCTATTTATAGCATTTCTATTTATATCATTTCTTGTTGCTATTTTCAACACCCCCTCTCAACAAGAAAGGCATTCAACTCGAACCCAATCATGAACCTTTGGAATGTTCTGCATGCAACACTCCTCACTAGTGTTGTTGCTCCAGCAACTCAGAAAAAAAAGAAATCCAACTTGAATCACAATGATGCCTCTGTCATCAAAGTCTTTGACTGTTATTGCCTCTGTCGACTGAAAACTCTACACCTCTATGCTCTTCAGTATCTGACTAATCTAGCCTCTGTCACTTTGATCTCTGACTGCATCAATCACATTGATTCCTCCTACTGCATCCGTGATGTTGCTGGCCCTATCTCCCAGCACTGCATCCGGACTGCACTTCCTCTCATCAAGTTGCATCGTGCTGCCCGTTGCTGCACTGCAACTCAGTTATTGAGAAGTAAGTAACTGATCTCCAAACTAACCTCCATGTTGGGATAGAAACACCCTTTAATGTTGAAGCTTCCTCTGCTACTCCCCATTGCATTGAGTGTCTCCATGAGATGGGGAAACTTCTGTTGAACTTGGTCCCTAGTGAGCCACTTGCCTTGGTGCACGAGTTGGCCAACTTTGACAACCTGATATAGTTGGATCTTTTGTTGGTGAGTGTTCTTGATATGCATGTCCATGATCCAATCACTTCTGGCATGTTCCATACAATCTGGATTTAACTCTTTTGGTGTTAGTTGTTATGTAATGTCTGATGTGTCCAGTAATAGTGGAAAGTATAGTGGCGGTAGTCCACATTGAACACAGGGTGTAGGCCAAGGAATGGTGGAATGTTGAGCTCGAAATCATTGTCCCCTACATCCTTAGTGATGGTGTAAGGCCCATATTGCGTAGAAATTCCACTCTCTACACATCTTGTCGAGAAACTATAGATTAAATTGATAATGCAATGTAACTAAAGCAATATACTTAATCTACTTCTACAATCAAAATTGTGGAAGCTTAATCGATTTTGAGAAAGATCAAACAAAACACATATAACAGATGAAGAAGGAATCAATCATACATGAAACACAGAAGAATACTCTGGGGAAAGCCTCAGCTAAAAACCCCAATATCTGTATTATCATACAAGTGGAAATATCTCAGGATTACACAAAGGTTTAGCTCACAAGCTATTCAACTCTCAGTACAATCCCTTCCTCCAATCCTCCAAGCCTCCTATTTCCTTGCGCAGTTTCTCCTAGGTCCTCTAGTTGCAACTTGTGTGAATCTCACCGCACACACAACACTGACCTCTGAAATAACTGCGCAATTCTGAAGGAGATAATTCCTTCTGCATGGAAGATTTTACTATATAGGAAAATTCCTCCAACTGATAGTACATTTTCCCTTCCTTTAATCTCAACTGGATCTCTATCTTAACTGACATGCTTGAGTTATTTATGAGAGAATATTCAGTTATTTGAAGTACACTAGTTTCATGCATGCATGCATTGACTAACTGAACTCACAATCAGTGCCACAAACTTTTGGAACTAATCTAACTGGACTTAGCTCAGTTAACTGAGCTAACTAATTACAACTCATCCTTATCTCCTTAATTAAGGGATAACTTCCTCAATCAAAGGGATAACTATTGCATGTCTTCACATAGACTTCATGTTTCATTTTCTCCAACCAATTAACTCAAGATTAATTAATTAATTATTTTAAAAACAGTTGTTGAGATCAAATTCGAATTTTAATTCAGGGACTAATTAAAATTGGAATATATCTTGCAATGCTATCTATAGCAATGCTATTTTTAGCATTTTTATTTTTTGCATTCCTTGTTTCTATTTCCAACACTGGTACATGAAATGCTATCTATAGCAATGCTATTTATAGCATTTCCATATTTAGCATTTCTTGTTGCTATCTTCAACACCCCCTTCAAAAAGAAAGGCAGTCAACTCGAACTTGATCATGAACCTTTGGAATGTTCTGCATGCAACACTTCTCACTAGTGTTGTTGGTCCAATAGCTCAGAAATAAAATAAATCCAACTTGAATCACAATGATGCCTCTGTAATCAAAGTCTTTGACTGTTATTGCCTCTGTCGACTGAAATCTCTACACCTTTGTGCTCTTCAATATCTAATTGCTCTAGCCTCTATCACTTTGATCTCTAACTGCATCAATCACACTGATTCCTCCTATTGCATCCATGTTGTTGTTGGTCCTATCTCCCAGCACTGCATCCGCACTGCACCTCCTCTCATCATGTTGCATCATGCTGCCCATTGTTGCACTGCAACTCAGTTATTGAGAAGTAAGTAACTGATCTCCCAACTGACCTCCCTGTTGGGCTAGAAACACCCTCTGATGTTGAAGCTTCCTTTGCTACTCCCCATTGCATTGAGTGTCTCCATGAGATGGGAAAATTCTGCTGAACTTGGTCCCTAGTGAGCCACTTGCCTTGGTGCACGAGTTGGCCAACTTTGACAACCCGATATAGTTAGATCTTTTGCTGGTGAGTGTTCTTGATATGCATGTCCATTATCCGATCACTTTTGGCATGTTCCATACAATCTGAATTTTACTCTTTTGGTGTTAGTTGTTATGCAATGTCTGATGTGTCCAGTAATGGTGGAAAGTATGGTTGCGATAGTCCACATTGAACACAGGGTGTAAGCCAAGGAATGGTGGAATGTTGAGCTTGAGATGATTGTCCCTTACATCCTTAGTGATGGTGTAAGGCCCATATTGTGTAGAAATTTTTCTCTCTACACATCTTGTAGAGAAATTGTAGATTAAAACGATAATGCAATGTAACTAAAGAAATATACTTAATCTACTTCTACAAACAAACTTGTGGAAACTTAATCGATTTTGAGCAAGATCGAACATTAACACATATAACAGATGAAGAAGAAATCAATCACACATGAAAAACAAAAGAATACTCTGGGGAAAACCTCAGCTAAAAACTCTGATATCTGTATTATCATACAAGTGGAAATATCTCAGGATGACACAAAGCTTTAGATCACAAGCTATTTATCTGTCAATACAATCCCTCACTACTGCTCATATACAGAATAGACAGCACATATGCCTTCCTTCAGTCCTCCAAGCCTCCCATTTCCTTGTGCAGTTTCTCCTAGGTCCTCTAGTTGCAACCTGTGTGAATCTCACCTCACACACAACATTGACTACTGAAATAACTGCACAATCCTAAAGGAGATAATTCCTTCTGCATGGAAGAGTTTCCTATATAGGAAAATTCCTCCAACTGATAGTACATTGTCCCTTCCTTTACTCTCAACTAGGTCTCTGTCTGAACTGACATGCATGAGTTATTTATGCGAGAACATTTAGTTATATGAAGTACACTAGTTACATGCATGCATGCATTGACTAACTGAACTCACAATCAGTGCCACAAATTGTTGGAACTAATCTAACTGGACTTAACTCAGTTAGCTGAGCTAACTAATTACAACTCAAATACAACTCATTCTTATATCCTTAATTAAGGGATAAATTCCCCAATCAAAGGGATAACTGTTGCATGTCTTCACATAGACTTCATGTTTCATTTTCTCAAACTAATTAACTCAAGATTTATTAATTAATTATTTTGCAAATAGCTACTGAGATCAAATTCAAATTTTAATTCAAGGACTAATTAAAATTGGAATATATCCTGAAATGCTATCTATAGCAATGCTATTTTAGCATTTTTATTTTTTGCATTCCTTGTTGCTTTTTCTAACACTGGTACCTGAAATGCTATCTATATAAATGCTATTTATAGCATTTCTTGTTGCTATTTTAAACACTCCCTCTCAACAAGAAAGGCATTCAACTCAAACCCGATCGTGAACCTTTGGAATGTTTTGCATGCAACACTTCTCACTACTGTTGTTGCTCTAGCAACTCAGAAATAAAAAAATCCAACCTGAATCAAAATGATGCCTCTGTCATCAAAGTCTCTGACTGATATTGCCTTTGTTGACTGAAAACTATGCACCTTTGTGCTCTTTAGTATCTGACTTCCCTAGCCTCTGTCACCTTGATCTCTGACTGCATCAATCACACTGATTCCTCCTGCTACATTTGTGATGTTGCTGGTCCTATCTCCCAGCACTGCATCCACACTGCACCTCCTCTCATCATGTTGCATCGTGCTGTCCACTGCTGCACTGCAACTCATTTACTGAGAAGTAAGTAACTGATCTCCCAACTGACCTCCCTGTTGGGCTAGAAAAACCCTTTGATGCTGAAGCTTCCTCTGCTGCTCCATCCACATCTGTCTCTACCCACTTAGCCAGTCCTGCTACTCCTCGTCGGGGCTCCCATACCAAGGTCTAATCAAAGAGGTTGGGTACCTCAAGGATCTTGCCCCTATTTCAGCCTTCTTGGGACTATCACTTCACATCGCCCCACTTCACACCTGGAGGTATGGTTGCATGTGATTTCTCTGCCCACTTGGCTCGATCTCCTCTTGGCTTCTCTAGTTGTGGCTACTCCACAACCTCCTGACGCTGCTTCACCATTTATGGCTCCTCCACAATTGTCTGAGACTTCTTCTGGCACTGCATGTTGAGAGGTAATGTACTCTCCCTCTCAACCACCAAGTCTCCAACAGTTGCCTTGCTCCTCAAGGCTTTACATGCATCTTGAACCTCAAGATCATATAGGTTCTTGACTCGTGAACCGATTTGCTTCACCTATCTCGTGGTGATGTGTCTAAGGAAAACCTTTCCCTTACTGAAGACTACATAATAGCCTTTGTCCTCCAGTATTGCAATCGATACCAAGTTCTTCTTCAGTCCTGGCACATACTTCACATCTGTCAAGGTAATGTGAGCTCCATGCTCCCTCTGAAAAGAAACTGTGCCCACTCCTAAAACACTATACTTTTCATCATTACCCATGTTTATGAGTATCTTGAGGTCTTTCTCCTCCAAGGTACTGAACAAACTCTTATCGCATGTCATGTGGAATGAGGCTCCACTATCAAGAACCCAACCACAACCCATCATCGATGAAACCATGCATGCGATGAGGGTAAAATCCAATTCGAACTGAGAGGCCAATGCCTCACTTTCAAATCCTTCCTAGGATCCCTTCTTGGATTTCTTCAATGGACAATTAGTTGCATAATGGCCCACCTCATGACAAATAAAGCATCTTACTTTAGATTTGTTTTCCTTCTTCCCTCCAAGAGAAGAACTCGATTTAGGATGAGAACCCTTCTCCTTCCCTTTCCTTGCCTTACTGGCTAAGGCTAGATTTTCTTCATCATTCTTGGATGAAGAACCATCTCTAGTGCTCCTCCTGCATGAGATCCGACCACAGTCATTCCCAATCCGACAGTTTCTCTATTCCTTGTATACTGTTCTCTTGGTAGCTATGCTAACTCTTAGGAAGACCAAGGAGAGCAAGACTCACCATTTCTCCGATAAACTGTAGAACTTTTTCTACAAAACCTCGCTCCGATACCATGTATAAATTCTCCTGTAGATTAAAGCAATATACTTAATCTACTTCTACAATCAATGCAATGTAACTAAAGCAATATACTTAATCTACTTCTACAATCAAACTTGTGGAAGCTTAATCGATTTTGAGCAAGATCAAACATAACACATATAACAGATGAAGAAGAAATCAATCACACATGAAACACAGAAGAATACTCCGGGGAAAGCCTTAGCTAAAAACCCCGATATCTGTATTATCATACAAGTGGAATATCTCAGGATTACATAAAGCTTTAGCTCACAAGCTATTCAGCTCTCAGTACAATCCCTCACTACTGCTTATAGACAAAATAGACAACACATATGCCTTCCTTCAGTCCTCCAAGCCTCCTATTTCCTTGTGCAGTTTCTCCTAGGTCCTCCAGCTACAACCTGTGTGAATCTCACCTCACACACAACGCTGACCTCTGAAATAATTGTGCAATCCTGAAGGAGGTAATTCCTTCTGCATGGAAGAGTTTCCTATATAGGAAAATTCCTCTAGGTGATAGTACATTGTCCCCTCCTTTACTATCAACTGGGTCTTTGTTTGAACTGACATGCATGAGTTATTTATGAGAGAATATTCAGTTATCTGAAGTACACTAGTTGCATGCATGCATGCATTGACTAACTGAACTCACAATCAGTTCCACAAACTGTTGGAACTAATCTCACTAGAATTAACTCAGTTAACTGAGCTAACTAACGACAACTCAAATACAAATCATCCTTATCTCCTTATTAAGGGATAACTTCCTCAATCAAAGGGATAATTGTTGCATGTCTTCGCATGGACTTCATGTTTCATTTTCTCCAACTAATTAAGTCAAGATTAATTAACTAATTATTTTACCAACAACTACTGAGATCAAATTTGAATTTTAATTCAGGGACTAATTAAAATTGGAATATATCTTGAAATGCTATCTATAGTAATGCTATTTTTATCATTTTTATTTTTTGCATTCCTTGTTGTTATTTCCATCACTGGTACTTGAAATGCTATCTATAGCAATTCTATTTATAACATTTCTATTTTTAGCATTTATTGTTTTTATTTTAAACATATTGGAGTGGGAAAAGTTTGCGGTGGGGCCCAGCGAAGCGCTTCTTCTGCAAATGTAACCAAACTTTATCACCCAACTGGAACTATTGGGGCACCTAATGTTGATCATGACGCTGCTTGTTCTTATCATTAGCTCTATCCAATATGTCATGGACCTGTTGATGGATTTGCTAAATGCACTCAATGAAGTTGTTGGTCTTGTCAGCTTTAGACTGGACATGAGCCAAATCTTCTTGAGTAGCTACAAATAGTATGGCCACATCAATGGGACATAGTGGCTAGAATTCCAACCCCACCTAAAATGGGTTGTGTCCAATTGAGTTATAGAGAGATTTTTTGTAGTCGTGATTTACATAGGGAAGGCTTTCATCCCATGTGCATGGATGCTTCGAGTTGTAAATACGTAGAATGTGTATGATCATCTTGTTAATGACCTCTATTTTTCCATTAGTTTTGGGGTGAAAAGCCATGGACATAGTGAGATTGGTATCCAGCATCGACCAGAAACTTGACTAAAATGTACTTAGGAACCTGTTGCCTCGATTTGAGATATGTAATATGGTATCCCAAAGTGTACCCACACTCATTCAAAGAAGATATTAGCAGTGGCTTATGTTGTGATACTCTTCTTGCTGGCCACTAGAATGACCATCTTAGAGAATATGTCAACGACCATGAAAACACAGTCGTTGCCATTCTTAGTAGAAGGAAGGCCTGACATGTAATCCATAGATATGGATTCCCAAGGTCGAATAGGAGTAGGAAGAGGAGTGGCCTTGCTTCTTGATGGTTAGTTTGGAAATGGCGCAGTCAGTGCAGGATTTGATGTACTTCCCAACATCTTGTCCAAGGTTTGGCCAATAAAAATACTTCTGCAGCACTACCACTATTTTCTCTAATGTAAAATGTCCAATGACCCAACTGTAGTGCACCTCCTAAATCATCTTGGAACACTCACTTGAAGGAACACAAAGGTGTCCTAGGTGGCATGATAGTGCATCTCGGAGGTGAAAATTTGGAGCTTTCTTGCTTTCCACGAGTGTCTGGTATGTGTTGCCAAAATTTGGATCGCTCTTGTAAATATGTAGCCACCCCAAAATCTCATACCCACAAGAGTCGAGCCCATTGGTTAGTGACATGACCAACGATCAGTCGAGGCAGTTTGCAACATTATTCGTGCTGCTTTTCTTGTACTTAATGTTCAAATGGAACCGTTGTAGGTATGTGGACCATTTCTGGTTGCGATCATTGTACAACTTCCCTTATGTTTGTATTAACTGCAAGGGTCAATGTTCTGTGTGGATGATCGTTTCATTTCCCATAAGTAATGCTTCCATTGTCGGCAAGCCTACACAATGGGATACATCTCCTTCTCATAGGTGGAATACTTTCAGACTGTGTCTGAAAGTGTCTCACTTTGCATTAGAGGAATTTTGAGGTCTAAAATGGGCCTCCTAAGAAATTGTACAACCAAAATAAAATTTATAAGAACCAATACGATTCAAGATGATGATGTCAACCATGGGGGATGATACACCATTTTTGGAGTAAAAAAGTAAAATGATTAAAAAATAATAAAATAATAAAACTAAATTTTCAAATTATCTCCCTAACATTTTACTTAAATTTCAAGCGGGAGTACTTTTTGGATGCAAAATTTAATTCCTCATCCAAGGAGTACCCATGTTGCATACTTTCAATGGACCCTGCTACATGAAAAATGAGAAATACATTAAAAAACATGATTGCAATCACGTTTTTCATGTATTTCTCATTTTCTGAGTAGAAGGGTCCATCAAAAGTATGGAACATGGATACTCCTTGGATGAGGAATCAAATTATGTATCCAACAAGTGTTGTCGCTCAAAATTTGAGTAAATCCATAGGGATATAAATTGAAAATACGAGTTGAAAAAAATAGTTTTTTCTTTTTTCCCCTCTAAAATTTGATGATGTAATATAATCTTATTTTATTATTTCCACTATTATTATATAATTTCCTTAGGAGGACCAATTTTATACCTCAAAATTCCCCTAATGGATATGCCACTAGAAGCCCCTATTAACTAAGAACTGCACCAATATCATAGTTGGAGACATCTATCTCAATCTCAAATGGTTGTTGCAGGTCTGGTAATGTGAGCATTGGTGCAGAGAAGAGGCAATGCTGCAACTTCGCAAATGCCTTTTGTTGGGATTCAGACCAAAATAACTTTTCTTTCTCTCAGCCCTTGGTGACTTGAGTTAAAGGTCAGGTGATCTGAGAGAACCCCAACACAAACCTGCTGTAGAAATTGGTGAGACACAGAAAGTTGTGGAACTCTGTTAGAGTGGTTTGGGATAGCAAACTCCAAATGACTTGTATCTTCGTTGGGTCCCCATGCACACCCCACTCATCAATGATGTACCCCAAGTATTGAACGTGGGTCATACCAAAAGTGCATTTCTCCAAATTGGCACACAACTTGTGTTGTCACAGGGTTTGGAGGATATGTCGAATAAAGTGGAGATGATCTTCCTAACTCTGTCCAAAGCTTAGGATGTCATCCAAATACATCACCAGAAATGAGTTTGTGAAGCGTTGCAAGATGTCATCCATTAGCCTCATGAAGGTTGTGGGGGCATTCATCAACCTGAAAGGCATGACCAACCATTCAAAAAGTCCCTCCTTATATTTGAAGGCAGACTTCCACACATCGGGGGTTCGATTGGTACTTGGTGATAACTGGAATTAAGTCAATCTTACTAAAATATTTGGCCCCCTTGAGCTAGTCCAGAAGGTCATCAATCTGTGGGATCGAATACCTGTTCTAGATAGTGATCTTGTTTAACACCGGATAGTCAATACAGAGTCTCCAGGTCTCATCCTTCTTCTGTACCAACATGGTTAGGCTCCCACAGGGTGATGAACATGGCTTGATGAGCCATTTCTTCAATAACTCCTAAATTTGCCTCTTGATTTCATCGTTCTCCATAAAAGAGCATCAATAAATTGGTCCATCAGGCCTCATCCAACAACATTGAAATAATAAATGGTTTCTTTCTGTATGACTTAAGAATTCAAGGTTCTTTTATTCAGCTTTCTAATCCAAAAGGGCTTTCACAAAAATAAGAAGGTCCTTAAGGCCCCAACCACCCCATGAATTAGGAAATGTTATCTTTTCCAAAGCCACCCATGGAAGAACAACTTCTTATTTAGACCCATCCCACAAGAACCTCCCACAGAGTTTCCTTATATTTGCTAAAATTCCTTTCAAAACCCAAGTTAGAGCCAATCAAAAAATATGGATGGCTTCAAGTATTGATTTGATCAGTACTAACCTACCAGCTATTGAGAAACATTTGAAACTCCAATGCTTAGGCCTTTTCTCCACTTAGGCCAATAACCACATCTAGTCATGATTCCTATATGAATTGGTTTTTAAATAGAAGCCCAGATATTTGATGATCTAGGTGGATATTGGTGGCCACCCACCTATTCCACCTTGACCTCCAGTTGGTTTCATCAGTTTCCTTTATTATAGCAACATTTACTATTTTTAGCAATTTTTCGGGTATAAGGAGTTAGGGCTCAAACTGGTTGAACCTTTACAAGACCAACCTCGCAAACCCTGACGACCTCCCATAGTGGAAGAAACGAAATATGAGGGAGTAGGATATCCTTTCAAAATATTTCTTGAGGAATCCCTTGAGCCACAGAGGAATGCGACGATGGATAAGTATGCCTAGATCTTTCAACAACTACCCACAAGCGACGCATCTTCATCCAACAACCACTCTAGTAGTGCCACTCCCTTTAAGGTACAAGTCAACTTTAACATTCCCATATTTGAAGGCCAAATAGATGCAGACATTGTCGATATATGGTTAAATATGTTGGAAGGATAATTTTCAGTTCATGACTTTTCCAGTCGGGAAAATATTACTTTTTCACTCCTCAAAGTCACCCCCCTGTCAAGGACTATTGGGAAACCTATTGTGAACAGAAGGGTGAGAGGGAACCCTCATTGATTTTACCTGCAGCCACTTGGAATTATTTCTAAGACACCATCAAGGAACAACATTACACTATCAGGAGATATGAAGATAAATACATAAAGCGGACCACATTGTGGCAGTGAAAGGACCAAGACATGCCAAAGTTCAAAAATATTTCTCATACCCTTTGCATGAAGGTGGGTATCAAGGATTTTGAGAAGAATTTTTCACTCAAGTACCGTGATTGTCTATACAAGTACATCTAGGATGATATGGAGTTAGGGGACATCTTCTTGCATAGTGTCGCCTATTGATATGTTGTCAAGATCAAGAATAAATTTAAAAAAAAGAAGCGAGACTTTGTATTTGTGTATCATAAGCAAGGGAAAGGTTCCCCCATATCGTAGAACAAAGGACAAAGCCAAGGCGCAATGACCCAGGACAACCCGTTGAATACGCAAGCATAGAATAATGACACAAAGACAAATAATGACATAGGGAAATGGTGTGAGTTCCATAAAAGCCCCACTCACAAATAATTGAGTGTCGAGCAAAGTAGTCATTGTTGGCTGAGCTTAAGGCTTCCGAATCAGATGCATGTTTTGACTCCGAGTAAGAACTCAAAAAGGGGAATGACAAAGGGAAGCATATTATTGACGTGGAGCCCAATGCCATCGTCTCCACCACTAAGATCTAAAAGATTGAGCCCGAAGATCCAAAGGAGGGGGAAGAAACTCTTTGACTCACAGATGTGGGTGAAGGGTTCTTCATTCCAGTTCATTGTCAACAGTGGAATCCAAAAGAACCTCATTTCAGTAGAGGTTGTGAAGCGGTTGGGCCTACCAACCACTCCATAGTTGTAGTCATACACCATCGAGTGGATTCACCAAGGACGAGATCTATATGCCAACCAACAATGCCGCCTTCCCTACAAGATCAAGTCCTTTACATATGAGGTATTGTGTGATATTTATCCTCTTGAATTTTGTGATGTTTTATTAGGCAAACCATACTTGTGGAATCATCTTGTTGTATATCAGTGTAGGCCTCGCACTATTATTATTTATTTGGGAAACAAGGTATACATGATACTCGAGGTAGCACCACCTACCACCATCTCTTTAATATTTGTGAAGAAATGCAGTAAGATCATTTCCCAGACTGGGAAATTTTTCTTCCTTATGATTTTCCCTCAGGGAAAGAATAAGATTGTGGCCACATCCACAACCTCGAAATAAGGCTCCTCCATGTGATAACAACAGATAGACAAGGTCGTGGAGGAGTACAGGGACATCTTCACCTCACCAACAGAGGCACCCCTGCACTGTGAGGTCAAGCACTCCATCAATCTGACCTTGGGCGTTTTGATACCCAACAAACTGATCTACTGACGCTTTGCTCTGGAGAACGATGAAATTTAGAGGCAAATTCAGGAGCTATAATAAAAATGGCACATCAAGAAAATTTCATCACTTCTGTGGGAGTCCGATCATTGTTGAATTTATAGAATTTGCTCCCGGAGGACCAAGACATCCGACCCCCTCGAATCATTACCCAGGAATCCATAGACATAAACTCCCCCTAGGGTTATTTTGATGTCTCAGTACAAGTTGAAGGCTGTGTTGGAGGGGCGGTGTTGCATATGGATAATATAATGTCTTATAGAATCAAGTTTAGCCTTGGCAGAGGCACCAACAACTATGCTGAATTAAACAGCCTAAAATACCTTCTCCTTTTTTCAAAAGAACAAAATTGTCAACAACTTCAGATATTCGGAGACCCACAGCTCATAATTAACTGGACAAATGAAGTTAAGCATTGTCACTTGCACACACTTAGAGATATTATGACTGATATCCTTTCTCTAAAGTCCCAATTTCATTCATTTGCATGCTCACGTATATACAAGGAAAGGAATGAGATCGTTGATCGTTTATTCAAAGAGGCAGCGCAACTGAACAGAGGTCAATGGCAGATACAGGAATACAAGGGCGACAGTTTCTACAATTACTATCGTCGTCCTTTTATGGACATGATTGGTTCCTATCAGAATGATCGCTAGATCATTCACCAACTTTTCTTTTACTTTCTCCTTCTATGTATATAACTTACCAGTTTTCAGTATATTTTTGGACAAAACTCATATTCTCATAAACTTACTGGACCTCTCAAAAGTTTATTATCAGTAAGCATCATAATAGTTTTTGTAAAGCTTATAATAGCTCTAGAAAATACTCCCTTTTTTCTGACAACAATTCATATCTGAAGTATCATACAACATGTAATTTTCCTATCTTTTTAATGAAAATTACGCTTTTTTTGAGGAAAAAAAAAAGACAACTCTCTCGAATAGGTATCCAATCCCACAAATTTATGACATTTTGGACCAGCTCAAGGGCGAAAAATATTTCAGTAAGACTGGTTTGAATTTAATTTATCACCAAGTACCAATCAAACCCTCTGATGTGGGGAAGAATACCTTTAAATCATAGGAAGGCCTTTTTGAATGGTTGGTCATGCCTTTGGGTTGACGAATGCCCTCAAAACATTTGTGAGGCTGATGGATGACATCTTGCGGCCCTTCACCAACTAATTTGTGGTAGTGTATTTGAACGACATCTGTATCTTCATCCAGAGTTGGGAAGAGCACCTACACCATATTCAGCAAGTCCTCCAAACCTCGTGATAACACAAGTTGTGTGCCAATTTGGAGAAATGCACTTTTGGTATCACCTAGTTTCAATAATTGGGGTACATCATTGATGATCGACATGTGCACGTGGACCCATCTGAGATACAAGTTATTCGAGATTTGCCAAACCCGACCACTCTAATAGAGCTACGCAGCTTTATGGGTCTTTCCTATTTCTACCACAGGTTCATTTTGGGTTTCTTTCATATCACTTGACCTTTGAGTCAACTCACCAAGGGCGAAGCAAAAGGAAAATTCTTTTGGTAAGAATCCAAACAGAAGGAATTTTTCAAGTTGAAGCATCGCCTCTGCTCTGTACAGTGCTCACATTAACAAACATGCAACAACCATTTTAGATTGAGACAGATGCCTTTGACTATGCTATCGAGGTAGTTCTAACTCAACAGGGGAATTCAGTAGCATATCATAGTGAGACACATTCAGACACAATATGAAAGTGTTCCACATATGACAAAGAGATGTATTCCATTGTGCAGGCCTGCTGACAATGGAAGCATTACATTCTAGGGACAGAAACGTCATCCACACAGACCACTGACCCTTGCAGTTCATACAAACATAAGGAAAGTTTTAGAATGATCGCCATCAAAAGTGGTCCACATATCTACAATAGTTCTATTTGAAGATCAAGTACAAGAAGGGAACCACCAATAATGTTGCATACTATCTCAACCGACCATTAGTTATGGCACTGACCATTGCGCTCAACACATGTGGACACAAGGGTGACTCCATCTTTACAAGAGAAATCCAGAATTCAGCAACACATACCAAATTCTCCTAGAAGGAAAAAGAGTTTCATATTTTCACCTCCAGGGCACAATGTTAAGCCACCTGGGACACCTCTACGTTCCTTCAATCGAGTGTGCAAAGATTATTTTGGAGGTGCACTACAATTGGGTCAATGGACATTTCAGATTAGAGAAAATAGTGGCAGTGCTGCAGAAGTATTTTTATTGGTCGAACCTTCCACGAGATGTTGGGAAGTACATCAGATATTTCATTTTTCGGCCACTTTTCTAAGTGGAGTGCAAGTGTTAGCATTAATGTGGGAGCAATCATTTCCATGCAATTGATGTCGTGAGATCAATGGTCTGCACAGCTTCAACAGTTTGACATTCACTTCTTCAGATGGCCCTTGGTTGTGAGGTATACATAGTTTATTCATGTACTTCTTTTGCTATGCATCATGCTGCACAGATCCCTGTTGTTGTTGATGAGGGATCTTGTTTATTACTTGTTTTCATGATTTCTGCTTGATGTGACACAGAATCGTCTATGTCATGTACCTGTTGTCATGATTCGCCATGTTATGTTTTGATCTATTTGTTGTATGTTGATGGGATACTCATGTTTTCATCATGCATGTTTTGCATTGAGATCCCCTTTATGCCATGTTAGTGGGATGCTCATCATGCATGAGTTTATGTCATACTGATAGGAGTCCTTTTGACTAAGAGTTCCTATAGCGGAGCTTCTCTTGGCGCCACTCCTGTGTGAGGGTATTTTCCTTGTATGATCACAACACCATCTCTTATATACATCATCACTATTGACATCACTTAATGTAGTGGCCTACACCATCTTGACACCGAGGCTCGGAGACGTAATCCCTCCTGGACAAACTCTGTTATCAATGGCTTATGTTTTCATGTGTTGATGATTGACATGTTCCTCTTCTTTACGACATGCAGATGTATGAAATTATGTTCTTTTAAAAATGAAATTTAACACATCACGAAAGTAAAAGGTCTTGGAAGGGTCCTTTGTCACACCCGGACCTCGATCAAGTGGTATCGGAGCGGTCTTTGTGTTGATGTGAATTGAAATCATGAACAATGGAACGTGTAGCGATAAAGGATGAAAAAGGGATGTATGAGACCATGCTAAAAATTTCCAAAAGAGTGGAAATAATGTATGAGACTCTACAAAAAGGGACAGAGGGAAAAGGAGCGATTGCAGCTTCAGTTGCAAGCCACGAAAGAGGCCCTGGAAGAACTGAAGCACAACAACCAAAGTCTTCAAACAGATAACGTTGAATTGAAGATGCTTCTACATGAAGAGAAAGAGGAAAAACAGAGTTTTCTACAATAGCTACGCGCAAAGGACAAGGCCTTGGAAAAGTTGTAGCGTGATCCATGTGAGGTAAAAAGTAGTTCTTTGAATTCATGTATGTGTCCTGATGATGATTTCATTGTTTTTGAAAATCATACCATAGGAATTGGCTCCAAATTGTTGAAGAGAATGGGGTATGAAGGAAAAGGCTTGGGCATTAATGGCCAAGGCATTGTCAATCCCATCAAAGTAGAGGAATTACCCCGTTAGGCAGGACTTGGGTATGTCAAAAAGGAAGTTGGGGAATGTGCCACAAGAGTTAGCGAACCGCCAACAACAGATGATGAGAAGCCATCATCAGTTCTTTCCAAATCGACAAAGGAGGTAAAATATGTTGATTTCCTTTAAGTTTCATCGTCACATAGTATGATTTCTATTGGATATTTGGAGATCCCAATTACAGGGACAAACATGAGACCCATTACAAAGACAAGGCATGATGAGGAAGAAAAACTTGGCATTAATGACAAGGCATAACTCAACCATTGGAGGTTGTGCAAAGATCTCAATTTGCAGGCTCGAGATACACCAAAGGAGAATGCTCGAAGGTGTCAGATTCTTCCGAGACATCGTCAAAATTGTCTAGGAAAGAGAATGATGGGAACACATCCCCATCATCCCATGACAATTTCCATTGCAGGAAATGAGCTGAGGCAACCTCTCATCGCCATAATTACACCAAGGACGTCAAGGAAAGGTATAATTAGTCTTGACATTCAAATGTTCATTTCAATTATAATCATGTTGTTAATGATGAACATAAAACATGGCATCGAAAAACATGTACCTTTTGTGGACTACATAACCATACATTTTCAAAGTGTTGGAAAAGAATGGCAACACAAAAAAGGGTGAGGCGTGAAAGACCCTCTAAACAGTAGGTAAAAGAACATGTTAAGCAGATTTGGAGGAAGAAAATGTATTGCAGTCATTGTGACAAAAGTGGCCATCAAAGAGCCACTTGTTGGAGGCTCCATCCAGAGCAGCGCCTTAAATACAAAATGTCGGTGCATGAACCAGGTGAAGCAGTTGTTCAACCATCGAATGCGCCACAAGGAGGTGACCCATTCACCTTGATAAGTGAAAAATGGTTTCTAGATATGTTAGAATTTCATGGTCGTGCTTTTGTAAATCATTTGTTTCATTTTAAAATGTAAAAGTGATGATGTGTTTTCCATCACCTGTTCAACAACAATGATGTCTGGTCTTATTTTGTGTTGCATGATAAATTGTGAGAGTGATGTTGTGTTTTCCATCACGTGTCAAAGAAACAATATTGTTTGTCCTTATTTTGTCAATCATGTGTTGCAGTGATGATGTGTTTTCCATCACTTGTTCAAGCAACAATGATACGCTGGCCTTGTTTTCATAGCTGGGGTATTGCGTCCATCTTGATGTAAACTTGACCACCGAGTATGAGTTATAAACTCATGGCAAGTGTGGGACACTTGGGTCATTTTTTAGTCATGAAAGTCAAGCATGTAATTTTAGAAACAATGTACTACAGGTTGCAGAGGTAGCAAGTGTTGGCTCATCACTTAAGGCTCTGAAGAACAAAGGTGAAGGAGATGGGAGCGAGGCCTTTCAGGATGCTAGTGATGCTAACAAGGTACAAAAAAGTTGCAGATTTTTTTTCATGCTTTTGGAGGACCAAAAGCTCCTCAGTGTGGAGGATTGATCCAAGTGGCTCCAGAGACACACACAGGACAAAGAGGACTTCTTAAATCTCAAAAATCAAAGTGTTTGGATTATTCTCAAACTAGGACCAGAGCATAGATCTCATCGTCCTGATCATGGTGGTGCAAATGGTTCGTCAATCTGAGTTTGAATGAAGGAGATAGAGGTAGTTAAAGTTGGGTTGACTTTTGATGACTGGGCAGGTTTTCATGAGGACACAATTTTCACTTTTCTGGTTGATGGAATCCGGCCAACTCCAGCCAGATTCTAGGAAAAATTGTTTCCTTGTTAAAATGACTCCTTCGGTCCAAAACTGAATTTCTAAAAATGCGCACTTTGTTTTATATATAAAAAAAAAAATGGGTGGCGGGCCACCAACCTCGCCACCCTAACTCAACTCCACTCATGTATTAAAATATTGGTGGAGGGGCGGGCCTCTGTGCCTCCCCCCTCCCTCCCCCCCATGGAACTCTCCACCTGAAACTTCAACAAACATTAATATTTGTGGTGGGTTAGCGCTTGGGGCATGGACCGAACCACGCTCCACCTCACACATATAACAACCCACGACAAAATTATTAAGTGTGACCGACCGGTGGGTACAGTGGGCGGGCTGCCCAAGGCGAGCCCGGCCCAACTGGAACCCAAACTTTAAAAAAAAAATCATTTGGTTTGTGTAAAAAAAGGGAGGAGGCGGGGTTTGACCACCCGATCTCCTCCCTACTAAACCAGATCTTAACCATTACACCAAACCACCTTTTTGAGAAATCCACCTGTGAAATTATATTTAAATGTAGTTTTTCAGTGCGCTCGGGCATATTGAGGAACCAAGAGCGAGCATGAATTTCGAGGTGGAGGAGGCAGTGCACACAATTTGAGGTAACATTTTGCAAGACGGCCAAATTTTCACTTTATCAGATTTTGACAAATTTTACATGGTTTCAGCACTTCTCGACCCCATGAACGCAATGGCATTGTATGTTTCGCTATCATAGTTCTGCATTTTTTGGCCATTTTTCAGTATGCAGGTGGAACCATGACTACTGCAAACACAAGGAGTGGAACCATGATCCTTGAAATTTTCCTGAGGATGTAGTTTTTCTCCATGTCGGAATATAGTCAAGTTTACAGTTATTTTTCATGGTTATCCACAGGGATTGTAATGGCGAGGTCAATTTCAAATTTTGAGTTGCAGATTTCCAATCCACCCATGGAGCAAAATCTTTGAGGAATCTAGGGGGAATCTAAAAGATTCCTTGAGCCCCAGATTCTCAATTTCTCAGAATTCAGAAATTTGATAGTCGATTTTGCACTATTCGATGCCACAAATCTAGTGGTGCATTAATATTTTTCATTTTCTCATTTCATTTTTCGGCCACTTTTCTAAGTGGAGTGCAAGTGTTAGCATTTATGTGCGATCAATCATTTCCATGTGATTGATGTCGTGAGATCAATGGTCCGAACAACTTTAGCAGTTTGACATCTGCTTCTTCAAATGACCCTTGGATGTGAGGTATATGGAGTTTATTCATGTACTTCTTTTTCTATGCATTGTGCTACACAGATCCCTATTGGATGTTGATGAGGGATCTTGTTTATTACTTGTTTTCATGATTCCTGCTTGATGTGACACAGAATCGTCTATGTGATGTACTTGTTGTCATGATTCGCCATGTTCTGTTTTGAGATCCCTTTGTTGGATGTTGATGGGATGCTCATGTTGTCATCATGCATGTTTTGCATTGAGATCCCATTTATGCCATGTTGGTGGAATGCTCATCATGCATGAGTTTATGTCATACTGATAGGATTCCTTTTGACTGAGAGTTCCTGTAGCGGAACATCTCTTGGAGCCACTCCTCCGTGAGGGCATTTTCCTTATATGATTGCGATATCATCTCTTATGTACATCATCACTATTGACAACACTTAATGCAGCGGCCTACACCATCTTAACACTAGGACCCGGAGATGTAGTCCCTCCTGGACGAACTCCGTTATCAACGACTTATGTTTTCATGTGTTGATGATTGACATGTTCCTCCTCTTTACAGCATGCAGATGCATTCACTTATGTTCTTTTAAAAATGCAATTTAACACATCATGAAAGAAAAAGGTCTTGGAAGGGTCCTTTGTCACACCCAAACCTGGAAGGGTAACCAATATGGTGAGATATTGACTCAATAATAGAGCGACTATGCTAATGATGTGGTTCTAAATCCAGGAAAAGACAAAATGTAAGAGTATGACTCAAACAAGTTCCATTTTCAAGGGAGTCACAACAACCATGATAAAATGAAGAGAAATAGGCTCTTCCACCCTTTTACCTTTTTTTATAGATGATCCCTTTCAAATTTTAATGCCCGTGAAAGAGAATACAAGTGACTTTGATAGTGTCTTTTTAATTTAGTCTTGATGAGAATGAAAAATAGTTAAAAGAATACTCAAATCAATGTCTTTTTCATGACTTTCATAGTGAGGTCGAAAAAGAAATAAAAGTACACTCATGTCTTTCTTATGGTTTAACGAACATGAGAATAGGGAAGAGCTTGCTCGCTGACTTTACTCTTAACTAACAAGTAGGAAAGAATGGAAAGAATTTGACATCTTCAAGTGATATTATGAGCATGAAAAAAGTGCAAAAGAAGCTTGGGATTTTCATTGTTTAATGAGTGTGAAAATAAGACCAAAATAAAGCTAATTCCAGATAGACAAGTGATATCATTGTATGGATTTAGTTCTGATGCTAACAAAATTTACCTAAGAAAAGCAAGAGAAAATGGCAAAGTGTATGGATATGGAAATCTACTCATCACAATGATCTCTCTAAAAGGGTGAGAGAGGTTGCAAGATAGAGGTAAGGTTAATGTGAAGGAAAGAGATTGAGCATGGCTACAAAGGTGGGAAGTGTGATGAAGGCAAGCAATGTTATGATAAAATGTATCAAGACATTGAATATCATAGGCATAGGTGACCAAAAATTAAAAATAAAAAGAGTGGGATCCCCCTGTAAAGGTTATAGATGGCTAGAAATAAAATACAAAGAGAGGCATGAGGCTCACTTTTGATATCATGGTGGGCTCTAAAGAGGACCAGTAGACCTACAAATGAATGTAGCATGGGCACCGAGGCATAAATTGAGTGCTAATCTAGGGCACCCATGAAGGGTAGGTTTTACCACACAAATCACGATGTGCAAAAAGGCATGGTTAATGTTGCAACCTAATAGGGTGAGACCTAAGGCACATTGAAACGATATGGGAAAGATAAAAAAATGTAGTGGAAATATTGATGTGAATCCTAACCCAAATGTTATTTTGAAAAGTATACCTCAAGTCATAATGAAATGTGATACAAACTTCATGTTCTTTTCCAATAGAGAACCAAAATATCCTTACATAACCATTAGTAGCATGATAATATAGTGAAAATACATTAAAAATACCCCCAAGAATGAAATCTAGGACAAAAATACATTAAAAATACCCCCAAGAATGAATTTGAATATATTAATATTTTTTTATATTTACAATAAAAGTATATTACAATGTTTTTCCTTTTGTGGAAAAGTTTACATTGGTTAAATTGGTCTCTAATCATTAAATCTCTCATTTTTGAACATTTATTTTAGCTCTAATCATTTGATTTTTTACAAACAAACAAAAATATTGGCAATAGCTCTTTGTTACACCTCTTGCATTATCCTTGATCTGAATATGTAAACTTGAAGAGTTTTAGCAATTTGCAAGTGAAAATTATGTGTTTTGGGTAGAGGATCAATTTACTAAACACGTAAAACAAGTGAACTTAAAGAATATTTACATCCAAATAGAGACAAAATAAGTATATCTGAAACACATAACATAGAACATGATAAAAGACTTCACCCCTTTCCTGGGCTACATCTCCTGGTCCAGCTTCCAATGCAGGGCCTCTTTCATTAAGTGATCATAAGTGAGTTTACATGATTTACATTATTCAAACAACAAAAATAATGTCTTCAATGGATTTAGCACTGTCAAAAACCCCTATTTGTGTTCTTTATGCGCCTCATTTGGCCAAAAATTGAGTAAGTTATGCCTGTTACAAGTTTTTCCTGAATTATATGGCTAGTCATCCTATAATTCGATCCAAATCTAGCTTGAGTGCCCCAAGCCCAGAACCGGCATGAAAACTTGGCCTACAATCCTGCTTGATGGGTGAAATTGTAGGACCATTAATCCTCACATTAAGTCCCCAGTTCCAAAAAACTTGGTCATGTTAGCACATACGACCACATTAAGGGCCGAGATTCAAGGGCCTAACTCCACCAACTGTTTAAGCGCCTGTGATAAGGCTGCACTCCCCTCGCATTGGATCTTAGTGAAATAGAGCTAGCCCCCTTATCTCCTTCGTGCCTACAATCATGTGGTTTTCATGTGCCTTGGGGTCTCACTCCCTCCTCTTTTCTGTGCACCCAATGTTATGGGGTGCCATGTGACCCTGAGGCTAGCCCCTTAAACTTTATTGCCACGATTCTTTTCATTGGGCTCTGACTACGTTGTTTGTGGGGTGTTGTGGTCATGCGTCAAGCTAAGGCCTAGCCCCTTAGCCCCTCCGCCTACAGTCCCATGGGCACTAGGGTGGCTAGGGGCTAGGGCTTAGCCTGGCCCCTTCCCCCATATGTGATACCATTAAACTTTTAATAACACCCATCCACCATATTTATTAAGAAACACTTGTGGCGCGGTGGTGGAGCACTATGCTGCCACTCCAGAGGTCTATTGTTTGAATCCCATGGAACCCCGATCTAGTTATAAACCAAATTTTTCGAAATAAGAGGAGGCCATGTGGTAGCCACTGATTGGCCCACATGGATCTTCCCCATTGGTCCAACACAAAAACCAATGAACAAATAAATAACCACCATACACGAGCCAATAAGAACAAGACAAGTGTCATCCATCCATAGTTTTGTATAAACACAGTCAACATAAAAACTTCTTATTGGGTGTACCTGCAACTTCAACTTTTAAAATTTTAGTTGTTTGGAAAATCAACCAGAACATGATATTGGGAGCGTATGATATCGGTTTTGAGTGAAATGAGTTGCGTTGGATTCAGATCATGAAATATATTTAGCCTTTCAGGTTTCAAGCTCTGTCACACACTTGATTTTTTCTCACTAAATTGATCCCCTAGATAAATCCTCCCCATTGGAAGATCTTGGACCTCCAAAAGCTCATTTTCAGTCAACAATTAGATGAGGGTACAATTCCCTCACCCTTCCAACCTCAATATTATTAGCTTTGCTTGGATTTGTCTCTTTGAGCTTTTCATGAAAGTACATCACTTTGCCTAATTTTGGAGTCCTTATCTTGCTGTCAAAGATGACATCTTTCTACAATTTTCAAAGATATTTAGAACAAAAAACTTCCCTTGAAGGAATCTGAACATTCCCTCCTCAGTCTTCAATCAATGGAAACTTAAAAATTTTAAGTTCCTTTCACCTTGAACATTGCAATCATGACGATGCTTAGCATGTCTAGCCTTTCACTTGGCTTGACTCTTTACCAAAATTGATCACCATCACCATGCACCATCCTTCTTGAAAGCCAAAAAATTATGAAACCCACAAGAAGATGTTTTGGGACCAATGTCCTCTTTGTCAAATAGCCTTTGCATTTTATTTTTGACC